>BMAW01103592.1:912252-989571 GCA_019974015.1 Nephila pilipes
TTAAAAGAGATTTAAAATAATAAATTGCATAGTTTTAGAGCTTATAAAACCATATTGCTGATTTTTAACTCAAAAGTCACCATCGGTATATTTTTTGTAAAGGAGAAACATAATTTCAGCTGAAGATTTCTAAGCAATTCTTTGGTATTTCAAAATTATTTTCTGTTTTATTATCAGTGCAAAATTTCGTTGTTTCGCACGAACGCAGGAGCGAATATTTGAGCAGCAAATTTAGGCATATTCTTGCACATTGAATGAAAAAGACAAAGTAATTCAATTTTATTTTGCCTTCTGACCGTAAAAATTAAAAATTTTATCACAAAGGGCTTAAACAAAATGAAACATTAAAACAATAGTAAGGGAACTGAGACATATTCGATAAAGAAAAAAATGTTTATTTTTGGCCAGGATTAAATAAGTTTCCCTTTTAAAATTTAAAGCAAAAAAGTGCCATATTTTAACATTGAGATATTTGTATATATATGTATCTGCTTATGTAAAAAATTCTCATTTATAAACATAAGTAATTATTATGAGCACACACACACAATTAATAAACAAAAGCTATATTTACATTTGTAAGAATGGATTTACCCTGAAGTACTTGTGGCACAAAATACAACGCATTTATAACTTTAAAAATTACATTGTTTTTTAAATACAATATTCTAGTCACTGAACTTAATTATAATTTAAAAATTTGAATTTAATAGAATATAAAATTTTTTGAATTTTTTTGAAACAAAGCTCCCTTAATTTCTATTTAAGTACTCTGCATAGAAAATGTATAGTATGTATAGAAAATGGTCTCATGATGTAATGATGAATGTATTAACGCTATGGAAGTGGTAAATTTTGAGGAAAATGTAGTCTAATCCTAAAAACTACATTTTTAAACAAAGCACAAATATAATATTCCCTTTCTCGTTTGTATACAGATTTTAGGTTCAATTTTCCAGTGTTTTATTTATCAGAACATTCTCATAAATAGTACATCAATGGAATCAGGAAGTGCCTTCTAATTTTGTAACAACACAGCTTATCATTCAACTATAGTTCATATTCACTTTATTGTCGTTTACTAGAAAGATATTAATACAAAATAAACTACTCCTGTTTTAACATAAAAAGTGCCCTCAATAAAAAATATCCTGCATGTCCTCAATAAAAATATCCTACATGATAGACAGGAACGCATCCATAGCGAAAAATTTCTTTGATTATTGAATTTCGCTTTAATCAACAGCACCCTCCTCGTTATATTGCTTG
Source organism: Nephila pilipes (assembly GCA_019974015.1). Lineage (NCBI taxonomy): Eukaryota > Metazoa > Arthropoda > Arachnida > Araneae > Nephilidae > Nephila > Nephila pilipes. Next base: position 913,522 of record BMAW01103592.1, read on the forward strand.
TAACAATTTGAAAAGCAGTTAAAGTTTACATTGTTTTCGAAAAAAACTATGTCTTTATAACTTGCCTTACATATTAATGCATAAGACTGGTATGGAGCATAAACTTTTTTTTTGCATGAAATACAGCTAATTTTTCATTAAACTCTCTCAAGTGATGAGTGTTTATAACTTCATTGTAAAAAGCCCAACATCGAATGCCTACCATTTGAACAACGCGATATGAAAGTATATAATAATAGAAGATTCTCTTTAGTTACAGAAGCGTTGGAGTAATGAGCCCGTTGTAGCTAAAAGATAGCCATTAAATGTCATACAAAACTCTCTCGCGTCGTATTATACGCGGCACAGATTACTCCTCGGTCATGTTTTGAGAATTATCTTTTCATAACGCCTCACAAGGCTTGAATTTTGAAAGCTTTAAAGGATTACGCTTAAACATGGAGTCAAAGCATCCATTAACGAAAGCTTGGATGAAGAATTTAACTGAAACTTTATTTTCTTGAAGGCAATTGTGTAATAGTGTATATGACATTAAGAATAAATTTAAGATATATGATTACGCATTTTAATATTTAACTTTAGATCAAGATAGATCTTTTATAAAATTAGCAATAAATATTAAATATTCAAGTAATATACTTTTATATGCATTTTAATGGGACAAATATAGTCGAAACTCTGTACTTTTATTTCAAATTTCTATAGATCAAAAATCTCTATGCATCGAGTTTTTTTTTAGGAATCTAGAACTTTCACTATCAAAACAATTTCTGTGAACTGGACAAACTTTTTATACATCAAACCATTTTTATACGTTGACGAAAACTTAATTGTGATTGAACAACCCCTCTATAATGACATATTGAATAATTTCTTTGTTCAAAATGAACTCGAAGATGATAATCACAACGAAGGTGAATTAACTGATATATTATCAAGACTGATTGATTGATCGTTCACTAACATCCCACTGAGAAGCTTCACGTTGGCTATTGGTGACGCACATTGAAGTTTCAGCTTCGACGATATGAAGAGGACACTTTAGCTGCCTCTTCCTTCTCCAAACCTCCCCACTACTTAAAATAGAGGACTTGAAGCCTCGACAGGTTTAACGCGCATCAGACCCTAGCTACATGATGTGACATTAAGGCTTGAACCCACGACCCAACGAAACAACTCCCCTACAACGAGTTCCCAACCATAATCATTAAGTTAATACTGTCACAAAAACCCACCATGCTTTCATTACTTGTTTTTCTCAAAGAACTATCAAGAAATAAATAATGAAAGCATTCCAAATTATTTGGCTCGGCTTGAGATTTATTCCTAATATTCTGAAGACATTTCTTAAAATTTCTAAATAAAAGCAAACGATACTTTCGAATGAATTCAGTAAAATATTATGTTCAGAAAGACATAAGATACTACTTTATCCAAATATATGTAAAAATCTCGTTTCCTTTTTCATATACAATCATTATGCTTTTAGAGTATTGCTCGCAAATTTATAAATTACGTATTTGAACTTTTGAGAAATTTTTTTATTGATAATTTAATACCTTAAGCCTTCATTATTCGTAAAAAATAAAATGTAATTAATTATTTTTAGTAAGAATAGGATAAAGAATTTTCAGTGTTAATTTTTGTATATCAAAAGTCAGGAGTAAGGTGCTTGGAATAAACACTTGTTAACTGGATTCGATTTAAATATCTACTCAAAGCACACAGATCACATACACAAATATTGAACAAATCATATGCACAAATATCGAGTACACATCAAATAAGATACTTTCTTTATTTTATATTTTTCTCTTATCGCTAATCACCCTCTCTGTTTAATGCGATTTTTTTTATCTAATAATTTCTTATTCATTACATTTCTTATAAAGTAATCTTCATAAGTCAAATTTTTTTTTGTAAAGGGAAGTGCTCCATTTAATAGCCCAAAGAGACAGTTTAAGGGAGAAATGCATTAAAGAACGCATTACTACTGTAATTCATATAAAAACATTCATAAATATATCGCAAAATATATTCACCATACATATGAGCAACAATCCTTGTACAATTAATTATGAGTAGCTGTAAATCTGTGATTATCGTTGGCGAATTTTATGGCGTGTGACATTCGAATCTTGATAATGATAAAGAGTGTCTTGAAAAATAACGGGGGTAACTGCACGTTAAATTTGATGAGAGTTTGAAGATAGAAAAATGAAGTTTTATTTCATTTATGTATCACCCTCATCATATGACCAAATTTTAAAACTAAATGGCTCACCGTCAATTATCATCATGTACACATGAATTCAATCTAAACACCCTTAATTTGAATAACAAATTTAAAAAAATCGATAAAACTATTCAACTTTTGTTAGAATATATATTATCTACCAATAAGCATATTTTTAGAAAATAAATAATGTAAATTATGCACGATCGAAATTTTAAATGAAATTATACAGAGTAATTATCATTTGAAAGCCACGAACTAAATTAATCTTATTAAATGAATAAATCAGTATAAAACGCATAATATAACATTCTCAAAATATATAAATGTTAAATAAAGAAAGAAAAAAAAAAGATACAGGTTTAAAAAATATATAAATGTTTTCACAAAATTTGTAAAATATGTGATCTCTCTGTATACGATATGGTTCATCAACATGAATTAAAAAGGCCCTTTTTATCAGTAGAGATAAATAATTTTTCTTGCAAAATACTTGTAAAAACTTCATTAATGAAAGCAAAAGGAAACTTTGATTACATTTATCAAAAATAGAAGAATATGTTTATCGATTCCGAACAGAAAAACAACTCAAAAATGAGCCTTAAAATTTTAATGAAAAAAAAAGTGATATATTGACCCATTTGTGGTTGAGATTATAGTGAGGAATACATAATTTGAATTCCTATTTAATTTTTGTTCTTCTAAAAATTATTAATTGAGTCAGAAGTTTAAAACAAAAAAATATTTAATATCAAAAACAATAAAATTATTAACAGGTATGATTAAACTTTCGATTCCTATGAATAAATTCATGTGTTTTTTTTTAATTTTTTAAAATGCTTTAAATTAACTTACTACGCTTACCGACAAAATAGCTACAACATTGTTTCAATGACATGAAACAGCAAACAGCATTCACTGATACTTTTAAAATGCCCTCTTTTGTAAACTTTTGTAGTTATTTGTTTGAAGCCGAAAAATAACTTGAGAACTGCCAGGTTTAAACACAAGAAGTAGAAATTTATACCATACACAACATTTAATTGGCTCTTCTGCTTAATATATTCATGAGAGGAGGACATTACAGGAGTGCGAAGAAGATACAAGACTGATTTGCATTTATTAGAGAAGAAAATAGTTGTTATGCATTTCATTTTGTTTTTACTCTCGAATATTTTTCGCAGAAAGGCAGAAATCGAAAGAATTCCCCTAAGGGTTAAGAACTTTGAAAGTAGTTTTCTCAAAATATGTAAAGTAGAAAAAAATATCTATTGGCGCCTCTTTTAAGTTAATATTAAATGAGGAATATTCAAAACAGTCATCTAAGGGTCTTGCATAGGAACAGTTTAATGTACTCTTATTTCACTTTTATCTCTGAACAACTTCTAAAAATGTTTTGATTTTATTAGCACCTCAAGGGACTGACACAAACTACCAGAGTAATAGAGTGCATTAACTGTTCTCTGAAAAAGATGCTACAGAAAAATCTAAAAAATGTGCAAGGAATTTAAAAAAAATGCAAGCATATTTCAGGAAGATAAATTTCTTTAAATTACATATATTTTTTAACTTAATTATCTATATTAACTTACCGCTTTCTTTTTCTTATGCTATTTAATGAATACGCAAAATATGTCGGATGTATTTTAGTTACTCAATATTCCACTATTTTCTCAACTTATTCCTAACATCACAAAAAAAAAAAAAAAAAAAAAAAAAAAAAAACCCACGATGTCTCAATCGTCAATGAATCAGTCGATGAGATGATGAGTTGAGAGAATTTTACCATACAAAATTACCTTTTCTACTCTTTAATATCACCATATTCTATTAAAATTTACCTTTGTACTGTTCATCATACTACTTTTCACGAACTGTTAACTACTCTGTTTGTTTTACTAATTTCTGACATTTTTTTTTAAAAAAAAATCAATGTCTTCATTGTGTATGAGTCAGTTGCTCGCAATTTTAGCATATCAGATGGCATATTAACTGATATAAGTAAAATTTAAAATTTACCCTCAGAAAGAAATTGGACGGAAAAAATTCCAAAAAGCCTTAAATTCTTCTTGCCTACGAATATAAGATAAATTAAAGGAAAAAAGTTTATTGGATAGCTACTACAAACAGGGACGTCTTAAGGCATGGTCCAACTGGGCCCGGGCCCTGGGCCTCGCCTTTGAGGGGGCCTCGACTCGTTCTCCACTCGGTCTCAATAAGATCATGATCAGAATAATTTTAATCGTCAAATGTTATTCATAATGTAACTTTGAATAGCTTTATTGCTTTGATTTTTTCCAAATAATTTCCTTTGATTTTGTCGAAATAATTTTTTCTCATTGTCTACCAATCATTGGAATATAATAACATTAAATTTGAGCTGTGATTGAAATGAAAAATATATCTGAATATATGTTATAGAAATAAAATATTGAAAAACCTATCAAAAACACATTGCACGCGCAAATGCAATTAAAACTTTAAGCTATGGATATTCAGAAATTGTCATGAGCCTGGAATGCTTAATTAATGATGAATTACAGAACAGCGGATATTCGACTTTCTGTTAAAAAATTAAAAATTAAGATGAATGAATTAGAAACTACTTTTTTTAAATTATCCTTTGGAATGACATTTTAACATGTATTGACAAAGTAAATCTATTTCTCCAGAGTAAAAATATTTATTTGTAGAAAGGTGTAAAATTATTAGAATCATTAATGATATATATAAAAACCAAATGAGACTCTTTTGACTATTATGAGTCAAAAGCCAAGGAAGTATCCTTTATAAAGAAGTATCAAAGTGTTCACGAGCGTGTAAGACAACTCAGTATTAGGGTAATTTCCTTAAAGGAAATAGACACCTACACAACATTTGAAAACAGCCACAGCCAGAAATTTAAAATAGAAACCTTTTTACCAATAATCGATTCTTGAATTTGCAATGTAAAAAAACAGTAAAAAATATAAGGAGCCTTTTGAAATGTTTGGATTTTTTGAAAATATTTCTAATTTGAATGAGACAGAAATTAAAATAGCATACGAGAAAATATCAAAATTTTACGATAAAGACATTAATGGAGAGGAAATGAACTTGGAATGCCAACATTTCAAGTCATATATGAACACTGATGGTGAAAAGCTGAAGAAAAAGCAAAGAGAGGAAATGGAAAAAAGAAAGATAAATAAAAAAATATAATTCTCTACAAATGTAGATGAAAAGGAAGAACAATTATTGGAAGAGGAGACTGGAATTGGGATCAATACACTATATACATACTTGTATAATGATAGACTATTCTCAGTGTTTCCCAATATTGAAATAATAATGAGATTTTCTTACCGATGATGAATACTATTGCGAGTGGTGAGCATTCATCTTCAAAACTCAAAAATGAATTGAGAAATCGTATGACTCAATAACGTTTTGAATAATTTAGTCTTCATGAGCATTCAAAATGAAATATTATTTAACCATTGATTTTGAAGACCTGATTAATGATTGTGCAAATTGAAGATGGGGAAAACTAATATTCATTTAAAACCTCATTTTACTATGGATTGTTTTTATTGAACTGTACATGTATATACACCATATTATATTAAAGGGTCGCAGGTGGGGCCTATTTTTTCATAAGGGCCCAGGGCCTCAAGAAGTCTTAAGACGTCTCTGACTACAAAACACAAATATCTCAACAATGCCATTGCACTAATATAGAGTCGGGGGAGCTACTTGCAAACAAGAAGTAATTGTAAACAAACTATATTGAGGATCACTCTCCAGATTTTGAATGTTAAATATAGGTGAAAATTAATGCAGAGTACACTTGAACATGAAAAATTGAGATCCAGCTGGTTGTTTCAAAACAGCTGACAGCTCTATTCAGCTAGAAAACCAGAGAGAGAGGCAAGTTACTGCTACAGAGCTTTAGTGTGATGCATTTTGTGCAAGGCATGGATTACAGTAAATAGAGCTTGAGTAATATAGAAGGCTAATAGTAATAGAGTAATAGTAATTGTAATAGAAGGCTAATTATAATAGTAATGAGTAATAGAGAAGGCTTGATTATAGTAAAATATATGCTGTTTTAATTACTGATCAATGACGCTTGAATATAATTTAAAATCATCAATTTTTGGTTTTGATGTGATTAAATGTGTTTGATAATTGACTTTCTGGTTCTCATATGTAACTAAAAATTAAGAAATATTGAAGAAGTTTGTAGAATGAATTTCGAACTGAATTTCCCAAGTAGTGCCCTTCCTTAAGACTTAAGCTTCATAAGACTTAAGCTTCTGAGAATGTTTTTAAATTATTTAACGAAACATGTGAAACATACTGATAATTAAAAAGTCTGAAAATATTAAAAAAAATAATATAAATAATTAATCCCCCCCCCCTAATTTCTCCTTACGTTTAATCCTTTTTTGTTGCAATGTATTATTATTACTGAACCACTCTTTGAACTAAGATTAATCCATCAGCTTCTCTCTCTCTGACGAATACAGTCTTAAATATTTTTTTTACTTTTTTTTTTTAAAAAAAAGAACCTTCCCCTCTTAGAATTCACCATATTTTTTCAGTAAATGATTAGATCATAGATATACATAAGCATTTTTTATGCATCTAAAGCTTAATAATTTTCTGTGGAAGTCACAAGTGAATCATTTGGCTTAAGATGTATGAGATCTTATAGAATAATAAACACGAAACAAAATTCATTAAAGTAGCTTGCTGTTTCGAAAGTAGTAGAAATCAGCTTATGCTCCTTTAATATAAAGTATTAATTTAATTAAAAACATTAAAATAACTAATTTCATATATTCCGAAAATTCAAGTTAAATTGAAATCATTTTCAGTTGCAGTTGCAAAAATGCTATTGATTTTTGAGATTATTACTTTGCTCTAGCGTAAAGATTTCTTTAGATTGCTTGCTAGAAATTTCTGAGTCAAAAGAAGATGTATTAAGTATAATGGAATTTATGCTCTTTTTAAGTTTGTAGAAAAGAAACAAAAAGTTTTAGAGATTAAGAATAACTCAAACATTTACTGAAGTGGCTCGTTTTACTGAGAAGAATGAGTACACTTAGTCTTGAATTCAATATCCCAATAATTTCTTCAAACCAAATACCCTTCATAAATTTCTTATACTTATATACACGAAGCTGAAATAAGATACAAGATTATAAAAATGTTTAATTTGTATCAAAACTAGAAGAGGATGAAAATTAAATATTTTCAGTACTCCAAAGACAAACAAATTTCAAGTCTATTCTTTAATGGTAATGGAAATTTCTAATATCTAAGGCGTCATAAATCGAAAATTGTTTATTTTCATTATTTGAATTATTATTTATATATGACTAAGTAGTAGACCCGGATATTTGTACTAAGTAGTAGACCCGGATATTCCAATTTGAAAAAAAAAAAAAAAAGCACCAGAAACCTTTTGCTTTAATTTATGATCAACATATGATTCGAACTGAGAGAATAATAAAATCAAAACTATGACTAAATAAATCCTTACTTTGTTGCAAGAGAAAGGAAACTGAATGATATATATATATATATATACAGGGGGTGGACAAAAATATGGAAACACCTTGTAAAATGCATGTTTGAAAAGAAAGATTGATTTTAATGAAATATATAGGTGGCGCTGGCGTTTTTGACTACTAACGCCACCTATACAACTTCGTAAATGTGCTAAACAGTTCAGTTGTTGTCGGAGTACTGTTATGTGAGGTTGTCATTGTATTATGTCAGAGTTAACAGACTTCGAAAGTGGGCAAATTGTTGGAGCACGTATGGTAGGTGCTTCCGTAAGCAAGGTAGCCGAGGTGTTTAGTATTTCAAGAGGTACTGTATCGAAGATTTATTCCGCATATTTGAAAAGCGGAAAAACATCATCTGCTAAATCACAGAGCGGACGAAAGTGTGTGCTGAGTGATCGTGACAGACGATCATTAAGGGCAATTGTGACGAAAAATAAGAAGACCACAGCTGCAAAAGTTACTGCTGAAATGAATGTTGTGTTACAGAACCCTGTGAGTACCAAAACAATTAGAAGGGAGCTTCATAAACAGGGAATTTCTGGCCGCGCTGCAATTGAGAAGCCACTCATCAGTGATGCTAATGCCCGTAACAGGAAAAGGTGGTGTTTAAGTCATAAAGCCTGGACTATAGGGCAGTGGAAGCGTGTAATATGGTCTGACGAGTCTTCTTTCACATTGTTTCCCACTTCTGGCCGAGTTTACGTCTGGAGAACGCCATCTCAAGCCTATAATACAGACTGCTTATTGCCAAGAGTGAAACATGGCGGGGGTTCTGTTATGGTTTGGGCAGCCATATCGTGGTTCTCTGCTGGCCCCATGATAACTGCGTCAGGGCACATGACTGCCAAGACTTATGTGAACATTTTGGCAGATCAAGTTCATCCCATGGTACAAACTTTGTTCCCCGATGGTGATGGTGTCTTCCAAGACGACAAAGCCCCTGTTCACACAGCTCACATTGTCCAGGACTGGTTTTCTGAGCACGAGGAGGATTTGTCCCATCTCCCCTGGCCACCACAGTCACCAGACCTGAATATTATCGAACCTTTGTGGTCTACATTGGAACGGAAAGTGCGTTCTCGTTATCCACCGCCAACATCGTTATCTGAACTTGCCACCGTTTTGCAGGAAGAATGGTATAATATTCCCTTGGCACACATACAGGAACTGTATTTATCCATTCCGAGAAGACTGCAAGCTGTTTTGGATACCAACGGGTTTCCTACACCATATTAAGCAAAGAAACATGTTTTTTAAAAGGTGTTTCCATATTTTTGTCCAACCCCTGTATATTCCTATACAGAAATAATGGTAAAACCCAATCATGGTCACTTGTTGGGATATTATGTTTCAGTCAGTCAAGTTATACTGTGCTAGTTTAGAAAGGAAAGGCAAAAAAAAAGATGAAAGTCGATATAAAAGTTGCATTACCTTCTAGCACTAGAAATGTAAAAAAAAAAATGGTTGAAAGTCTTTTTCTGATATTGTTGGAATGGAGGTGTATGTATAAAATACCTCAATGTATTCCCCCTCACTTTCGTTTTTCTTCGTAGGAAGTGAAAGGTCTTTTGATACTTTGGTATTGTATTCTTGAAATATTTGGGAGGACTTTGTTGCTTTCTGCTTTTTTTTTATTTCCAGAATACGTTGCTTTTATTTACATATAATGATCATTTTGAGCGAAAAGAAATATGCATTAAATTGGTGAAATTTCCGATAACAATAGAAATATTTTAGTTAAATAAGTAACACTTTCATTTATTTAATTTTACATAATTTATTATGATGGAATTCGAAACTTAATGACGGAAAAATCAAAACCGAGTCTTGCATTACTTAAAAGATTTTGAATGAATTATGAAACTGATGATAGCGACACTTAAAATAAGAGTAAATGTCAAGAGAAGAAAAGAAAGTAAGCTTCAATAAATTGAGGTATTTGAAGCAATCACTTAGGTAGATCTAGTTAAATTGTTCTTCAATAAGCAGGATTTTGAACGCATTATAAAACTGATGCTATTCTCGTGACTCGGCCATGGCTCAAAACTATGCGAAGCTGGTCTATTCTTACAATTTTCTTATTGCGATGTTAATAAACAATCAATCAAAAGTATTTTAACTGTGGTAAATAAACAACCTGTATCATATTATTTAAATTACGACTAATATAGTGTTGGGAATTTAAAAAATAATGAATATATTTTATACACTTTTACACTTACTGAAATGTGTTCACAAATCCACTGGATTAAATTAAACGTGATAATATTTTTAAGTACAATTGTTTTTGCGATTCTGGAAAAATAAGTAGTAATCATTATTTTACTGTGTTTATGCATTTTAATTAAGTGAACTCTAACTATTTATTTACGTTTGAAATAAAATTAATAAAAATTAAGTAAAAAATAAAGCTCAAATGTAAATATTCGGGGATTGTACAAGTTTGTATTAAGAATATTATTAGGTATTTTTTCTATATTGTCATAAGAAAATATTTTAATACATGCAATTTGTACGTTACCGATTACTAAATGATATGTAAAAAATTAAAATTTGAAAACACGTGATAGTTAAATGTTAATTCCATATCAATATTTGTTAAGTATGATTACTTTAATTGTAAGTTAATTTCAAAGTTTAGAAAGTACATTAGCATCGCTAACTTTTTAAATTAATACGGTTTAAAGTTATGTTCATAGCTTTTTTAAGGAATGGACCTTTCACGGAAAACGAAAATTCGAATATTTGATAAATATATTAATTTTTTAAACTCTTGGTTCGAGAGTTTATAATCATAAACAAAAACCTTATAGAAAGTAATTTCTTCTTTCTTTTCATTCTTTTTTGTAAAGAGAGGGAGAAAAGGCGAGATAATTTTTACAACGTCATAAGATCTTCCATCACTTAGAAATCATCGATATATCGGCAGAGCTCCTTCCTAGGAAGATTAAATCGATATCTAAGAAATATTCCAATTTTCGCTTGGAAGACTTAGAATGAGAGAGATTTTCACCAGAGAGCAATAAAAGTCTGGAAAATATCAAGAAGCCTTTATCGCAGCTGAATGGAGCCGTTGATCTTAAAAATTTTATCTACCAAAATTCAGAGCCAGCGGTTTTATAGCACCTATAAATATGACTTTTTAATTTAAGGCTGAATTCATTTGTACCTTATATAAATCTTCTTATTTGTAATTGGTTATTTATAGCAATAATAAACCTGACCCGTCACATTGGTTTAGTTTTAAATTATATTATTTGTTGAATTGTGATTGCAAGAAGTTACGTTATTTATCTTTATTTTCAAAGTAATTTTTAAAATATTGGAAATGCTGATTTTAGGCTTATCAATATTTATTAATATTTAATTTCAACCGGATTTGTAATAGTAATTGGCAGTCGTTTAATTTGACAGTAAATAAATTAGAGAGTTAATGTAAAATTCAAGAAACAAACAATAATATTATTTTTCTGTATGAAATTATTTATAGCTATTAATTTCCTAAAATATTCTCAAGAATACCAAACAATTATTTATATTCTACAAATAGGATTTAAAGTATTTGATGTCTATAAAGTTATATCCGCGTCGAGGCTCAAAGATAGACATTCTGATTTATATATGATTAATAAACACAATATCTAGGTCCTGAAATCAAAGTTTCTTTAACTTATTTCTAGCATACCTGTGTTAAAAGTCAAATAATTTCAAAATAGCTGCATTTTCAGATTACATTTTATGTATGGAGTATATTGTGTACATTTTTGTATCTATTTTTTATGTTACCATTTCTCCTTATAGAAAACAAACCGGTACTACAAATTTCCAATAAATCAAAGGAAGCAAAAATTTCTTCAGATTTCTCATATATATATATATATATACATATATAATAGTCAAATAATTATTCTAAATAAAACTTTTCTTCCAGGGTTCCCTCACTAAAGAGAAGGATGCATTATATGTAAACGAGATTTTTTATTATAGAGATATTTTCTAAAATACTAAAAATTAAAATTGTACCAATGTTATTTTTCTATATATCGTTCCTTAAGATTTACACATTTTTTTACTAAAGTATTAGGATTTTTTTTCTTTACCTGTTTTATAAACAGAAGTCAAACGTACACTGAGTCAATGACGTAGAAATGTTTTTACATTCAAGGGAAATTCTTTTTCGAACTAACATTTCTTTAAGGATTTCAAACAAATAATAGTCCGAAGGTGTTGTCGGTACTAATGGAGAAAGTTCGAGTGTGGTCCAACGAAGTTTCTTCAATTTTCTTTGAGTTACACCAGTTATACTGGGGTTTGTATGGACCTGGAGAAGAACTTTTTTTTTTTTTTTTTTTTGCAGATCGCAATAGGGAATATTTTTTGGATTGATATGCTGTTTCAACTTCCTCCAAAAGTTCACGAAAGTATACAAAATCATACGGTGATGAGGAAAATCGATGTACACAATACCTTGGGAATCTAAATTATCAGTAGCGATATCTTTTCACTTTTGCTTTTAGTGAACAATTTTTTTTGTGTACACCATTCCACGATGAATCGCTTTGTATAAGGGGGTTAACCAAATTTGTAAACTTCACCTGTCCCTATTAAAAAGACTTCTTTATATTTGATACATCTTCGTACGAAAAGAATTTTGGAAATTATTAAATATCTGATGGAATTCCTAATACACTCAAATACTTATGTCGTAGATTTCTACTTAATAACTGACTCGAATTTTGTTTAGATTTAATTGATTCATTTAATATCCTTTAAGAAAGTGTAATAGACATGAGTGCGGTTACATTTATCCATCCCTTTTTCCATATTTATCAATAATGTTTGGCTTACTTTCATGAGATTGTGATACCCTTGTTGTTAGAGTAACGGAATCTCAACACAAAATAGCCCTCCTAAAGACTAGCAGATACCTGGAGTTTTTAGAATAGGAAAGTATGAGACAATTAAATCAACTAAGACAATATCTTCACGTGGAATGATGTGGAAGTAGAAGAGTAGAATGATTGATCAGGAGTAGTTCCAGTTACTTGACGTTGTTGCAGAATTAGATATTATCCACCAAAAGCTCATGTGTTGCATTAAGTGTGAAATCGAAAATAATCAATCACAGTTCTTCTTTTGTCACCAAAATGTTTCTTATTAATATTACTTACACTTGCATCTTATTTTCTAACTCTTTTAAGCCATCACACAAGTATTTTTACAATATTTAACTTTTTAAAACTAAAGTGATCTAAGACTTTTTAATTTTATCTCAATAGCTGACAATGTATGTAATTTCAATAAATTATAATTCATTCACCATACATTTGGAAACACTGAATTTTTATAGAAGCTTTATCATATTATTAACTCTTTTTTAAATAATGTTAAATATTTTGAAGTTTATTCATATTTTTTCTGAACAGAAGACTATAAAAGTAAAATCTCTTAAAATTTTTTTAGCAAGTTTTATTATGGACTGAAGAAAGTTTTACAAAAATAACTAAGAATATCTTAAATAAATGGTTTAAAAAGTCATTTTCACCCTTAATAAAATGGTATCCAAAACGTAAACAGATTAATAATAAACACTTTGATAAATTTATTTAAAATTTTACATTTTCTAATTTTTTAATTTGTATCTAAATTTAGCTTTAAATTAACGAGTCGAGTTAACATTCTGAGCTTAATAATTTCAGATATTAATGTGTAATAGATTTGGAAATATGCTCACAATGAAAACTTTCTCTCATTTTTAAACCAAGATAAATGGGCATTTAATGTTTAAGATTTAGTTTCAATATTTAACTAAGGAATTTAAAAGGTTTAGAACTATATATTTTCTCATCTGTCAGCATTAAACACTCTCTCTATAAAATTTTGTCATATAATTTATTTTGACAAATCTTGAAATATTATGCTAAATTCCCCTTTTCCAAAATCTTGAACTCACTCTTTGCATATTTCAGTTATTGATAGGCCCTCTTTTATGACGATTTTTAATCCAAATTTTCAAAAATCATGAACATTATTTGAGTGCCGTTATTCATATTGATAGAGGCCTGATAAGAAACAATTCCCACAACTTGAATATCAGAACTATTTCCGTTTTGGAAATATTTCTTTTGAAATAATTACTATGCATTCCTGCTTCTATAATGATCCTTGAAGAGTGTTGGACGTCTGAAATATATATATTTTTCTAACTGCATTGACAAAGATATTTACCTTATTTAAGTCTTCCACGGTGTTATTATTGATTATGAAGTTATAGCTACTTCGAATATCCCAGTTTTTATATAGGATGATCAGTACATAATTTAACAGCTGCCGCATGAATGAATGATCTTTAGCTTCAAATTGCTTCATTTCTATGCAAAGACGTATTTAATATAATTCCATACTTATGTTAACCAGATATTAAAAAAGCACGCTAAGTTTACGAATAGTATAAATTTTGGTATATTTGTATTATTTGCATTACTTATCAAAATGTACATTTAGAAAAGAATTCAATGATCATAATCTTTTTGATTTGTTAAACTAGAGAAACTCTAGATGTCGTAAAAAGCACCTGTATAGATGATTTGTTAATTTGTTATAGAAATGAATTTTAAAATATAAAATGCGCTTATAAGATACTAGGAATGACTTTTTTATTTTTTGAGAGTTGAAAATTTTCAGATTATTCCTTAGGATTATTTTTATAAACTTTGTCTTTTACATATTCGCACAGAAACAAGACGAAGAATATCCGTATTAGGAGAACGAGGCTCTTGATTTAAAGAAGGTGGTGCGATATTCCATACGAGTAATGAAACCACGGGTATGCTTCAAGATTTTCTTAGGCAATCGACTCTTACCTAGAATTCTTTGGCCATTTCGTTCTTGTCATCTGAGGGCTCCCTGACTTTTTCTATATGGATATGAAAAGATTAAGTTCATGAAAACACACTATGAAAATAGATTATTTGAAAATAGCTATATAATTCAAAAGATACACTCCTTATATTTTGAAACGTGTCTCGCTTCTCAAAATATACTCAAACGAGTTCAGCATCGCCTCCTAGATAGAGCGGACATTTCGAACATTTGTTGTAAATGTGATTTAAATTTTTTTTTTCTACGGTATGTTATAAAAGTGTTTTGCATAATTAATTTGCAAATCGTCTATGTTAATTATTAGGGAATCAGGTGGTTGACAGATATATTTTGATAGTGAATAGTCTACTAATGGAAAATAATGGGAATAATGTCAATATTTACAATGAACTAATTTTCTATCTGATTAGATTATTGTTATATATTTAATCTAATTGGTTTCTCAAGGCCTTCACATATAGAGGTATAAAATTTGAGAAGGTAGAAATGAAATCGAATGTTTAATTATATGGTAGTTCAAATTTATTATGCATCACAAATAATGAGTCAATACAATAGTCAATATAAAGGGAGATTTTACAGTTTCTTATAGATATACAGTTAGAGATAAGAAGATATTCAAAACTACAAATATACGAAAGTAGCTCAAAAAGTATCAGTTTTTGACCATAGATGGCGTTACAAAGGCAAGTTATTGTTACTGTCAATTGAATGGCTCCAAAAATGTTTGACACTAATTTTGGGGCTAGTTTTGATTCGATTGCCATTTGCTGCCAGATCAAAATTTGATTGCTGCCCCGACGAGTTGTCGTCGTCATTTTGCGTAGAGTTGACATCGTCGATGACACCTAGATTCATCATTATGCACCGGAAACCTGGCAGCAATTAAAGCAGTGAGTTGCTTCCATTGAATCTGCTCCATAAGAATGCGAATACAACCTCATCGCCACGACAAATTATGGTCAATTTTCATTGGGATGCGAGGGAGGTGATACCCATGTATTTCCAAGAAAAAGGAAAACATATCACTAGGCAATATTGTAATGAGTACCTCATTCCTAACATGGGTACTTTTGAAATCGCCTTCGTAAGCACATATATAAATTCATGTTCATCCATATTGTTACATTCATTATTATGAAAGTATTAGATAATATTTAATTTATTATCATTTTCATGCCTTGAATATTTTTGTATTATGTACAGGATATAATTTTATAAATCTAATATTTTCATTAGATTCAACTTTTTAATTTTTATGTATCCTATACGTTTATGAGGTGGTTTTTCATGGAAATAACATATGTATATATTTTGTTTTTAAAAACATTTTAACACATGTTGATTTTCAGACCTATTGAAATGAAATCACGCACACACACACACACACACACACACACACACACACACACACACACCAGATAATACTCGTGTTCAAGCATTCAATGTTAATATGCCCTAAATGCTTAGAAATTAGAGACAAATTAGCAAAAATTTTCCTTTCATAATCATGTACACAACCCGGATTTCAATATCTTTAGTGCAGAAACCCTATATTTCTATATTTCTTATATTATAAGTAAGCAATATAAGAAATATAGGGTTTTTGCATTAAAGATATTGAAATCCGGGTTGTAAATACTCATATACCTCGGAAGATCGCTTAAAAAATATCTTCCGAGGTATACGAGTATTCATCTAATAACTATTATACAATACAACCTTATCTAAATTGATTTAATAGTATATGTTTTTTTCCCCTGGATGTTACATTTAATTGTTCTAATATGTATGTCGCCCATCAACAATATAAAAATAGTAGTGCTTTTGATAGTGATATGTATATAAATCTTCAGGAAAAGGGTAGTACGTACTGTTGTTGTCGTGTTCATAGATTATGCAGAGTGTACATTAGATAGTCCCAAAGACGTGAATGGCAACATCTGTCAGATTAGGTGCTTCAGGGCCGAAGAGAAATTCTCGCGGATATAAATAAATGTGAGTTTCTTCAGAGAATAGCTAAGAAGTCTGCTCTTAGCCATATCATTTGTATCAGTCAGTGGGATGGTAAGGGAAGTCTGGTTCATGTTTCTCGCTTTCTTGCCCAGAAAGTTTGCATATTCATTGCTGTTTTTATTGACACAAGTAAGGATCCACTGATTGCCATGAGAGTTTCTTTATTGCGGAGTGCGAGTGGTGTTAATTACACATTTTCAATTGCCTCCATAGAAGAGTTTGAGAAAATATCCTATCCCTTAGTTGAATCCTTGTCTGAGTTCATTAGGTAACATTAAATAGCTTCTTTGATAGAAATTAGTTTGCTAATAAAGTTCGAGGCTATAGAACTAATATTGACTTTCTGCGAAACTTTCTTCATATGGAAGAATGAAGAGAATTCCGCCAACTCCTTTTCTTAGGCTTTTATCTGAGGAACCGTCAATTTAAGCATCTTTTAAACAGGGTGTTTCAAAACTCACGGACAAATATTTGAGGTGTGATCGAAAACATCGAAACAAGTAATTTTCACCATGCAAAACATAGATGGAGAGCAAGCGGTGAACCGCTAGACTGTGCTGTAATAGAAATCACAAGGCGCGAGTTTTATTACATTACTTTTTCACTCACTTTGTCATTTCTACAGTGGATTTCAGGAGGCATGGTGACGTACAGAAATCAGGAAAATGCCTTGCATTTCTTTGTGAGAGCATCGCTATCGTATGAATTCCCTTCTAATTCAAGTCAATAGAGTCCTTTTTTGAACAAGGTTGAAGTTAAGATGAATGTTAATATCAGCATAAGTTAGTTTTGAAGAAAGATCCTTTTTGGAGTATATTTAAAGGAAGAAATACAAATAAAAAGGGGAAGTGTATTAATAAATTTCAGTAGTAAAATTGCAAAGAAATAATAACTACCTAATGTTAATGAAGAAATAATGGCATTCCAATGCTATTTTGATCATTGAGATACAGTGAAAAATTCTTAATGAATTGAGTTTCCAATCTCAAATTTATCCACTCGAACGGTTAAAGCTTTTACTTAAAACTCTTAAATTCTTGATTCAACTTTTTTTCATCTGACACAAGTGACACATTCCTCGATTTAATTTAAAGATCTCGTTATCCCAGATTCATCCACATTTTGCATGTTACATCACTACAGAAGCAATTAAATTTTTTTCCATCCCTTTCAAATGGAAATTCTGTAACATTTTCTCAGCTTTCCCGAAGATTAATCGAAGGAAGGACTTAATCTCCCATTTCTACCTTTTTCAACGATGAAATTGAGCTTCGTAATATTTAGAATTATTTTATTTGACGAAATTTATTTGAAGATAAAAGAAGTGTTTAATTAATTCGACTTAATGACTTTTAATTTAATAATATTTATACAATGAAGATAGTTAGAATTATCCAAAAAGCATTAAAACATAAGGAATGTTTGACATTGTTAGAGTGTTAAATTAATTGTATAAGTATTTAGGATTTTAAGGATCAATTGAGTCTTTTGTGGTATTGTAGTGAGTATGAAATCATTCAAAATGAAATCAACATTAAAATCTTGAGTATCTGTAAATTTTTTTTGAGTACTTTGAAAACATTTCTTTTAAGTGAGATCTAATTTAAATTTTGCCCCTAAAATTAAGCAATTATTTAATTTCCTGTTTTAAAAGTCGTCAATTTTCTTACAACGGATAAAATACTATTTTGAATTTTTAAATCAGATTTGTTGATTATGATAGAGTAATTAAAAAAAAAAAACTTCAACTCTCACATGAAAACAAGAGTAATTAATTATGAAAGACTGATATGTATGTGATAAATTGTGAATTAATCAGATTTTATTATCTCGTTTTCCAAGTTAAAAAAAATATTTTTTTATTCTATATTTCTATTGGAGAGAATCTATAAATAGAAGAAAAAATAAAATAAAAAACATTTAAACTTCGAAAAATTCGTAACAATATTTATATGATATAATTTTCCTTTAAAAGTTTGAGTCTATGATTAAACACCTGATTATTTAGCTTAAGAAATTAGTTTGAAACGTATTATAAAAAGTTTTTCCTAAATTTTTTTACTAGATTGAAATACAGCACAAATAAAAATTAAATATTTTATTTACCCTCCGATTGATGATCGATTGATTGTACCTTAAATCAGATGTAATAAGAATTTTCAGACAATTGTGCGACAGCCATTTTTTTGCCTAAAGATTTTTTTTTTAATTTGATTTTTTCTAAGAATGCTTTAGAATCAAATGATTTTCATTCTGATTTGCCATTATTATTCAGCCAACAAATGTAATTTGGAAGTAGATCACGTAGTATGATAAATTAAGTTAAAGGAAACTCTATTTATTGCGTTGCAAAGAAACTAGTCCTTTTGGTGGCGAAATATGTTCTTTACAACGCTTTGCATAGAACACTTTTTAGTTTTGTTATTGTGGTATTTTTAAATAGTACAGAGTATATTTTAGCGAGTCTCAAAGCGTGGTTGAACGCAGCTGCCATATCAGATGCCTTAGGGCTGTAGAGAATTTCCTGTGGGGATAAATAAATGAGCGGAACTTGTTCTTCAGTTGTCAAGGGGAATTTTCAAGTCCTTGTAGTGATTTGTTCCCAATCCTGTTATTGTGAACGCTATTGATCTGGAGCAGTTAAAGTCTGTAATTAGGGGTTTCTTCGGTAGTTGGCTGAAAAGACTGAACTGCTTTCTGTTCGGTTCCGGTTTTGAGCTTCCCTGCGTAGCAAATTTATTATGTGGAGTCGTTTAAATGCATAACGTATGACGCAGATGATGTTAATTACATGATTTTCAATTGCCTTTAAAATGGATTTTGAGTTTGAGAAAAATTTTGCAATGTTAACATATTTTAGTGTTTTGTTTCATTTAAGATGATGTCTCTTTTTCAACAATTTTCTTTGTACATTGTTGTTTTGAACTATTTTATGTTTAGTTCAAGAAAAGCAAATACAGTGGATACTCGCTGCACGAGTATAATTAACTCAAAAATCTTATTTGAAAGCAAAACTTTCATTAAGTGAAAAAAATCTTTCTCAAGGCGTGGCTGTAATATAAATTAATGTAAAGAACAAAATGCCTTCCCTGACGAAATGAATACTGAAAAATATTTAATTATTACGTTTATTCAAAGAAAATTAGGTGTATATTGTTAAGCAGCTTGCAGCATCTTCATTGTTTTTTTTTGTCGCAGAATGAACCAACCTAGAATACGAATTCAATTTCCAGAAAAAGAAATCAAAATAACTTGACAATGCATACCTAATTTTTGTTACTGGAAAGTTATTTAGAGACATTTGTTTTTGTCAAGGCTTCAGGATTTTGGTGAAATCGCAGTATTTGATTAGTATTGAATAAATTAGTAGCATTTATAAACGCTGCCTTATTAGGATAATGCTTCCTAATGTAGGGTACAATAGTTTTCCAAGCTTTCAGAATTTCTTCTATTGCAACAGAATATTATTGCTTTGCTGTTAACTCCTTCTCTTTGGACAAACTTTCTTCCACAACTTCTCGCTGTATAACACAAAGCAAATTTATTATTTTATTTATTATTTTATGTGCTGTACAATCAACCAAGCTTACTCTTAACTTAAGGTTGGTTGATTGTACATAAAATCAACGAATTGTAGTGTACGACCGATGGTGCAAGATGGCTTCAAATAATACTTGTTATGTACCACTAGTAGTACACGTCGTCGAAGGTGTTAAGTAATTTTTGTGTAGTAGGAGTGGATTCAACTAAACGTACATAAAATCGAAAGTAATCTTAAATTTCCTTCAACTCTACTTCCAACAACTCTTCCATGCAACTACTCTTCCATGTTATTAAAAGTAAGAATAAATAGCACACAATCTACACACAGTCTAGAATATAGCACACAATCTACACTGAGTGACCACGAAACGTTGCAACCTTAGGTAAGCTGAAACATTTCGCACTCATTTTCTGCAACCCTTAGTGGCATCGTTTTAATTATTAACCACATATTGTTTCAACGACCATACTTAAGGAATTTATATGCCACACAAGTAATTTCTGCTTCGACTTTAATTTTTATGCCTTTGGTATCTTTTTTTATGACCTCAGATTTGACACCAAATATTTTCGTGTTTTGCGTTCCCTTTATATTAAAATACTAGCTATTTCACATGAAGTATGCTATCCTTTTCTTGCTACTGGATCATTTTATGTGTTTAAGGTAGAGATTTCCTGGAAGGGTCATTTTGTGCATTCATTCCAGAATTCCTCGTATTACTGCTACCTTAGTCCATCATATAAATATCATACATTATGAAAAATTGACTATGTTTCTAGATCAAATTTTGAAAAGAGCATCAGTAGAGTTAAAAGATACAAATGAATGATTAACAGATTTTCTTAACATTTTTTAACTTGATTATAACAAAACATTTATTTGTGCTACTTGTGTTGGCCACATCATCAACGGTGTAAGATAATTTTTCACCCTTAAGGGAGGTAAAAAGGGAAAAATTTGAAGGTTCCAAATTAGAGCTGTGAAAGGGATGATTAGTAATGTTCCGACCAAGTGAACCAAGATCTGCTTTGTTACCTTGGCTGAGTCAGAACTTTTTTTTCAAACAAAAAACGCTCTCTCTTCGTTATTCGTAATAGAGTTCCTTCCGAATGTGGAATCGGATCGAAACAAATGTTTGAATTATTTTTTACATTTTAAACTAACTGCATCACTTGGTTTATGACACCATCCTAATAATAATAAACAGTTTTTATTTTAAAAAGATTAGAATGTTTATTAAGATATTAAGACAGCTTGTCCCCTGTGAGAAGAAACAATATTAGATTCCTCAACTCCCAGATTTGTATTCAGTATTTGGAATCGTGATTCTCGTTTCAACCTGTCACTACAAAAAAGAATTTTCAACCGACTGAGACAAATAAGAGCGCATTCAACTCTCAAGATTTTGACCTGAGCAACCCCTGAGCATCAAAGCCTCGTTACCCTTACTTTATGGACAATCCCAATATTTAGACTTTTATTTCTTTTATTAGAATTATGTACGGTCTAAATAATGCGGTACATACAGATCAGAGCATCGCCAAATTACCGAAAGCACTGGATTACCCTGGAAATCATTAATACGAGTAATAACATACTTTAACAGCAAAAGCTATGCATTATTGTGTGTATAAAATTTAATTCAATACATGCTAATAGTTTCAAGTACGTGAAATAACTAAACGTACAAAAAAATGTAGTGTTTTGTAATGATGCTAACATGATTTCATTGAAGCAAAAGGCACAAAGAGTAATAGTTTTCCTGTGTAAAACGACGAATAACTGGCAGGCCGAAAAAGTGGATTACAGAGAGAGTATTATATACTTATAATAATTTTAGCTGATAACTTACGTTCAAACAATTTAAAATGCCTTAATAATAACTATTACAACAAAGATCATGATTCTAACTTTCTTTAAATTTTAAGTATGGAATGTAGCTTTTTTGAAGCTTCATTACATCTGAAATAAATTACATTTGAAAGAAATTTTCAAGAGCGATGCTTATAATAAAGGGTTCTAAATTGCATGCATATATTCTCCATACTTTTTCTATAAAAACTTTTCCCATCAATGTAATTAAGGGACTGTGAAGTTCTGGTAATAGTGTCTGCCCCTTGTGGTGCATAATGTCATTAAAATATTCTTCAACTTACAGAGTCTTTAGAAATAGCCCTTGCGTAAGTACATTAAATTTTTTGTACTTGAGATCGTTGCTAATGACTATTAAGAATATTTTTCATTTATTATGAATATAAAGTCAGCGAAAATAGATTTCTCTTTTTTTCCCCTTCACTTTCGGAGAAAAACACTTTGAAGTTTTCCAATCCCAAAAGGGAAAAGTTTCGTTATCTGCCACTATGAAGCATAAAAATGAAATGTATAGCGGGTATTTCCTACACTAATAAATGTTAGTAAGTCTTAAGCTTTTTTTCTCTCTCTTTCTCTAGAAGTTTCCTTCTCTAATGAACATATTTAACAAATGAATAAATTAATTGCTGCACCTCTACAAATTTTTCTATATTTTTTATTTCGTTAGAGAAAATTATTTTTAAGTGTTTTCGAAAGAGTTTATAGTATTAATCATGAGAGTATGAATTAATCCTGTTTGCTTCATCAAACCCTTAGACTTTTCGCTCTCGACGCGAGTCATATATCCATCGGCTGCGAGCGTTACCTCACATCCGGATGTGTCAGATATGCATCTCTGTTTAAAAGGACTTAGAGCCGAAGCATTTTAGGAAAATACAACTTCAGACAATTGAAACATACATGCAATTCGCGTCTAGATTAACTGCGAGCTGGGATTATTATTTAAAATTGAGAAGTTTATAAATATATGACAATTGATTTCTTGGTTCAAACCAAGAGAATTGGCTAAGAAGGTTGACTTATGTTATACATCAAAGAAAAATCTGTGGTTAATGATTCTAGGCTCAGTGATAAATGCACTTATCCTAGAAATATGTCGTAAGTGTTTCTGATATAAAAAATTCTAAATGTATTTTATCATGCGGTGAAAGTCATACCTTATATAAATGCCCAATTTATAAGACCATATCGGTGAGTGATAGAGTTGAGATGGTGAAATCTAAACATTTTTGTTTAAAATATTTGGGGAATAATAAAGTAATTGATTACAGAATTAAATATTCTTGCAGTATTTGTAAGGAAAAGTGAGTATTCATTAACCTTAGACACAAAAAATAAATAGATGGTATCACAAGAAATAAGTGACGAAAATAAAGGTAATCAGCCGACCTTCGACACATCAGCTCTCCCATTTCGACCTTTAGATGAGAATAATTACTTCAAACAACGTGTAATCTTGAAAATGAAATAAAAATGGTCTTACTCGGCACTTTTGTAGGATTAAGGATAAATTCGACTATTGTCACGAATGCTGAGGTTTATTGGACGTAGGAGCTCATTCAAATTTCATGAGCAAAATGCTAATATATATAGACAAGCTTAAATTGAAATTAGAAAAGACTAATATTTCTGTATCAGGAATAAATATAATTAGTCTTTGAATATAAAATCTAAAGTTACTGCAAATATCTTCAATAGAAACAAGAATTTTGATTTAAGGTTTTAGGTAGTTTCTATAATTTACCGAATTTACACCTTCTTCGCTTCTTGAGATTAATGTTTCATCTTTAAATAACATCAAATTAGCTTATGACAAATTTTTTGAGTCTGGTATAATCGATTTTCTTGTAAGTACATAACTTTTTAAACCGGGTCAAATTTCTCTTCAGGATACAAATACAAGAATATAAAATAGCGTTTTATGCTATATTGGAAGTGGAAGTCTTGTAGCTAAGAGAGAAGTTAATAACATTGTGGGCTTATAACAGATATAATTTTGAGTTAGAAAGAACCTCAAAGGAATTTGGGGTTAAATGGAAAACTTAGAGAAAGAGATCCGGAGATTTCTAAGACTAAAGAAACAGAAATTTGTGAAGAGCATTTTCAAAAAAACTATTTAAGAATTGAAACCTGAGAATTATATGGTACAATCCCATTAAAAGAAGATCCATCATGTCTTGGTGAATCGAAAAAAAAAATCCTACCAAATGCTTATATTCATTTTGGAATAGCCTACGTCGAGATATTAAATTTTTTGAATTTTAAAAGACTTTTATGCAAAAGTATTTAAATATGGACACATGGAGGAGGTGATAGGATCTGAAAAACCAGTTTCAAAATATTGTATTCCGAATGATTCTGTTTTTCGTCCTGAATCTACTAAAGTCGTATTTAACGCAACGCATTAAATTCTTCCGCAAAATCATTAAACTGCTTACAATTTAACTGAGTTAAAATTCAAAATGATTTATTATGTATTAAGCTTAGGTTTAGGAAACGTATTTGTTACAGACATTAAAAAATATATCAGATGATTTTGATCGATCATAACCAAAGAACTCTATTGAGAATTTTATTCAAGGTGGAGGTGCACGTATAGCACAATTAGCGCATCTTTTTTGGCAATATGATCACTGCAGCAGTTAGGCAAATACAAGGGAAAGGACTTTCCATTAGCATCTTTTGTATTATTGGTGGAGGTCTATTTGGACGATATCTTAACTAACAGGCGCGGATAGTCTAAGTAAGGCCAAAGATATGCAACAACAGTTAATATCATAGATGAGGAACAGTTAATAGATAGATGAGGAATTGAGTTTCACAAATGATCAGTTAAAAATCAATTCCTTTTGTTCGATCAATTTATAAAATCTAATTAAGTATTTACTCATGAGACTAACAATTTAGGCATACTTTAGTTCGAAGTCTGTGCAGCAATAGAGGACTGATTTACCATCTGCTACAATGACCATATACATAACATTTGCTAGAGCAGGACTTGATTTCTGTGGTCTCTTCGTCATTAAAGATTTCGTAGGTAGAAGTAAGCAGATAAAAAAAGATGTTGGTTTGTATATTTGTTTGTTTCACTACGAAGACCTTGTATTTCGAGGTTGTAAATGACAAGTGCAGCGTTTAAGCAGATTGCTTTATTAGAAGTGCAGCGTTTCTTGCAGCACTTAAAAATTTTGCTTCTAGACGGGGCAAACCATCAGACCTTTTCAGAGACAACGGAAGAAATTTTGTGGGTGCTGATAGAGAGTTAAAAGCAATTCTGAAATCTTAATTGAAGGGCAAGAGTGAGAAAGAAACAAAATTTAATTTAGTAGCTGAAGGAATAACTATCATTTCTTATCTATCTTCATATCTTCTATCTTCATATCAGATATAAATTATATCTTCCCTCTCTATTCCTCACTTTAAAGGCTTAAGGGGAGTTAGCGTAAAATCCTTTAACTATCACTTGAAGCCAGTGGTGGGAAAAATAGTTTTAACTTATCAAGATTTTTTGACTAATTATTCAAATTGAAACTGTTCTTAATTCTCACCTGCTATGCCCTATTTTAAATGACATTGAGTCATTGACACCTGCTCTTTTCTTATTGGATCATCATTAATTGCCTTACCTAAACCTAATTATAATGAGATATCTATAAAGCGTTTGAATATAGGGCAGTTGATACAGAAGCGAAGACAAAATCTTTGGAAAGAAAGGTCATCAGAATATTTAAACAAACTCTGAAATAGATCTAAATGGTACAAAGGAAAGGTAGGAATCAAACATGAACATTTAGTCTTGGTAAAGGAATCCCTATTAAAGTGGTATTTAGCACGGATTATTAAAATCCATCCAGTTCTGATAATATTGTCCGAGCTGTAACACTTGAAGATAAAAGTGGCATTCATAAAAGGCCAATGTCAAAGATCGTACATTTATCTTTTGTCACTCAGAAACTTTCAATTACTTAATTAGCCATCCAAGGGGCTATTGTTTTAATTAACTCAAAAATGTCGTACCTGACCACTTTTGAAAAATTGATCTTACTTTTTGCTTACATTTTTGACAACTGCTTTCACCAGTAACGAATTTAATTTTTAAAAATACGTCCTAATAAAATAATAAATAATAAAATTTTCCTGAATTTTTCATTGGATTGAAATGAGGTATATGTAACACATGTCTGATACCTGCTTTCACCACTAATGAACTCAATTTTCACAAATATGTCGTAATAAATTTCCCCCAATTATTTTATTGGATTTAAGTGAAACAAATATAAAAATTAAGTATTTTATTTACTGACCGATTTATGTGTTACCTTAAATCATATGTGAACTGGAATCAAGATATGCCTTGAAATAAATAACATTATTCAGAATTTTAAGACAGCTGTGAGGCAGCAATTTTTTAGCCACCCAAGGGGCTATTGTTTTAGGTATAGATCACTTTAAGCGTACCAGATCACTTTTCAATTTTTTTTATCGTTTTCTTTAATTTTAACTACATTTAGCTTAATTATATTCAATTCAACAATTTATCATTTACTTTAATTTTAATTACATGTAGCTTATATAATATTCAATTTAATAATTTATCGTTTCTTTTAATTTTAATATCGGAAAAGTTTACTACTGTCCACTTCTCAATATTTCATTGTTTACTTTAATTCTTATATTTAATTGAGCAATTTGATAATATTTATCAAAAAAAAGCGCAACTCGGGGGGCTAAATCTGTTCTTTGTAACACTTTGTATAGAACTTTTTATTTTAATTTTTTCTTATATTGTGTTTAGTTATTTGGTTTTGAATATTATTGTATTATTACTATCTTTGAATGTCGTGTTTGACATTTGGTTATTTTTGTGTTTTTGAATTGTATTTTATAGCTTATGTTTATTAATATAAATTTAATATTGAATGTTTGTAACATACAAAGCCCTGCGGTATCTTAACGACAAAAGTGCCACCTATGCAAATTTGAGTATATGAGTGTGGTGACGCTAGAAGTGGCATTTATATATGTGTGTTTTGGTAGCGTGTTCTACTGAAGCCACTGTGTTTAGGCAATCTAGACTCTCGTAGTGTTGTGAATGATTCAATTATAATTACAATACAGTATATATATATATATATATATATATATATATATATATATATATATATATATATATGTATGAGAGAGGGAGAGAGAGAGGGAGAGAGAGACAGATTGGAGACAGATTTTGTTTTTTGATCCACTGTCAAGTGACTCTTGTAACATGAGATATTCCCTTAACGAACATCTGGAGATTCTTTCTGACTTTATATTTAAGTTTCCAGCTTTCTTCAACTAAATGGAACCTGATTACATAAATTAGGTAAACTTTAGAAGTGGAGGAAATAGATGTAATCAAGAGTCATACGAAGGACGGCTGAAAATTTCCGACCTAACAAGGATACAAGACATTTTTTCTTTAAATTTGTTTTAATTTTTCTACATAGTCTTCTTGTAAGTCTGCACACTTCTCTCAGCAATGCTCTTATCTCTTTAACCTGTCCAAATGAATCTGGTGTCTTTCTCTGCAAAATAAGTTTTTACGAAGGGGATGGCCTCCTCATTTGACGAAACTCTCTGTCTTCCGAGTGCAATTTTTAGATCAGGATACCAAAAGTAGTCACTTGGGGCTTGATCTGGTGAGTAAGAAGGGTAGTCTTCCAGTACAAATCGTAATTCGGGGATTTTCGCCATGGAAACCGCTGAGGTATTGGACGGCGCATTGCCTTGGTAAAACAAAGGGGTTTTCTCTGAAAATATGGTCATTTTTCCACATTTTCTACCTTCAGCTTGTCAAGGAATAATGCGTAGTATGCTTCTGTAACGTTTTTTTTCTGTTTGAAGATAATCTATTAAGATAACTCCATGACCATCTCAAAAACAATCGAAATCACTTTCCCCAGCCGATAAAACAGTAGAGATGTTATCGTTAGTGGTTGCAGTTTTTGGCCGTTCTGAACGTTCAACGTCTCCCATGCTAGTACGCCACGTTTAAATACAGCTGCCCAAACTTTCACGGTAATAAATGATGATACAGAGTCCCCGTACACAACGCCCAACTCATCTTTGATTTGCGTATGTGTATTACTTTTCAAAAACAAATATTTAATGACAACTAGATATTCGATTTTTTTTCCATTTTCACAAAAACACTCAAACAATTGTCAAACAACAATTGCTCGTCTAATTGGCTGAAATTTTCCTGAGTCCCTTCTGGAATGCGCAACCACAATCCCTAATTTTTATTGAGGAATGCTGCCAACTTCACGTTAAGTCAGTCAGTGGTCGTCTTAATCAATCGACCGATGTGCAAAATTATGAGGTCCATCGCCAAATAACCTCGTGTTGCTTCTACGTGCAACGTTAATAAACGCAATCAATCCTCTTTATTACACACACACACACACACACACACACACACAATGTTTAATATCAGCACGCATCGCACGTATCGCACGCACGCACGCACGCACGCACACGCACCATATTAACTGAAAAACATAACTGTCATTTCTAGAAAAGGTTGAATAATACTAAACCAGAAAACACAAAAATTTAATCTAAAATGGAAACCAAAACACAAAATTTTGAAATATTTAATTACTCCATAAAAAAATGGATTTCCCCTTCTAACAAATTTTAAAGTTCCACAAGCAAATCAGATACGCATCAACATTCATAAGAAAAATCTCCAAGAAGATATCTTGCGCACTTAAATACTTTTTGAGTTCTATGTTGCATAAGAATGTCTCCATTTTCGAATTTTGCTATTAAAAACTTGGAACTGTTGCACGACAAGGAGGTTTATTTAATTCTCAAACCCTGTTATAGATGAAGCGTATTACACGGGAATAACCTTACGTGCCAACATTTTATTTTATGGAACAAAACAAACACAATTTTTTAAGAAATGTGTTTTGAGCTTCTTTTCTTCTTCGAATATC
Source organism: Nephila pilipes (assembly GCA_019974015.1). Classification (NCBI taxonomy): domain Eukaryota; kingdom Metazoa; phylum Arthropoda; class Arachnida; order Araneae; family Nephilidae; genus Nephila; species Nephila pilipes. Next base: position 942,610 of record BMAW01103592.1, read on the forward strand.
TATTTCTTTGAAAATCTTTTAGTATCAGTTAATTGCGTTACAAAATCTTCAGTCCATTGAGTAACTGGTAATAGACCGCATAATTTTGACATATGGACAGATGACAGCTTTGACACATGACTGATTGCTTCGTTTTCTGAACCTCCACACCATTTTAATTACGGATTTTACAACTCGGTTATATTTAAGACTTCCATTTACCATCTTTACGAATTTGAAAACCTATTGTTAATCGTGTGGAATTTTATGAATGGAATTTCCCAAATCTAGATTGCTGTATTTATTTAATAATAATAAAGGTGCACCCGGAAAAAGCAGATAATAATGAAAGTTTCTGCAAAATAACATTTTCCTTCTAAATTTTGAAAATATAAATAAAAAAAATTCTAACGTTCTGAAGTCCCACAAATGAGTATTTAAAATAGGAACATTAATATTTTGAAAGGTTTGAGAGAAAATATAATACAACATAAATTTTCATTATTCTTTCCTCTCTTAGATACATTTTATTGCAATCAAATAAATGGAACATTTTATGTTTCTTAAAGAAAGTCTCGCCATTTTACAAATCCTTTTTACTATTGAAATTGCCGCACATACCTCTTCATTCCACAAACATTTCTTTGTCTGGCAGCCGTTATCATTCCGGCCTTTTTCGGCTCTTTATTATATAATATGCGTTATCCATAAAAATAATAATCAAACATTATTTTAATACATACTTTCATAAAAATTAAACTATCAAAATTCATAACTTGAAATCTGAAATTTATTTTTGAACATTCATTACGAATAATAATTTTAAATATTCGTTACAAATTGAAATTATGAATGTTCATTAAAATTTATTCTTAATAAGGGGAAATTAAACTATATTTGCAGGGATACCGGCATGTATTTAATTTTATATTTGTTTTGATTAAGCACATCCTTTCATCATATGCTAACGGATCCTGTACTCAGTGTGACAATGGAGCCCTTTAAAATTTTCAAAATTATAGCTTTATGAAGCGTTATTAAAAGAAAATTCTTAAAATATGGATTGGCAGTCAAAAAGTACAATATAGGACATGAGACAGGAGCAACGATGTTTTGTGTGATATTTAATGATTCCGTTACTAAATGCTTAAGTCATTCCTCCTGTAATTAAAGAGGATCAGCTTCTTAAAGTATTAATTTTTAAATTCCTCAGCTTAAAAAAGTCTTTGCTAAAGTAGGATCCTCGTTGTAACAATTTAAATTTTTATATCTACAAAAAGTGAGGGCAAAATATTCCTTTTATGAAGTATGAAAGTTTGTACTCTTTCTGTGAAAAACAAATTTTCTGCTTTGAGAAGTCATGAGACACATTAAAACGTCCAAGTTTATTAATTTCATAATGAATCCCACGGTTAATGCATTTTCAAAATTATATGGTAGCACTGAATAGAAGTATATGCTAAAAATATTTTTATAAGTATAGCAGCGTCTTAAACCGTTAAAGTGATTAAGTGTTTGAAATGTTGAGCCCTTTTTATTTCACTAGAATGGCAGAGAGAAATGAATATGAATACAAATACCTATTTAAAATATTACATTTATTTTATAAATGAATAATTTAATTCCATTAATATAATCCCTTTATAATAATAATTTAATCCCTTTAAAACACACAAACAACATACACTACAACACACACAATACACAACTGCTATTACACACAACAACTGCGTGTTTACATTTCCCTTTAAATAAAGTTATACAAATCTTTTATTCAATTTGGATAAGGTGAGATTCGTGGTAGGTAGAATATATATTTAAATTTTGATCCTATCATAGGGTAATTTGTGTATTCCTGGAAGCGGTTGTAAATTAAACAGAATCAGGTTATGTATTCCACCACGTAGCTGTACATTGATTAAAACACCAATAATTTAAGCTTTAAAGTATTTACGTAGCTTGGTATACAGTTTTGAATAAAATAACACCCATTGATGTTTCGTCTTCTTTTGTGAATTATTTATCAGTTTGGCGAGATTCATTTTCTACAGCATATTTTGTAATATAGGTGTTCGGTGATTGATTTATTTATAATTCCTCTTAATAATGTAGTCTCTTTTACTGGTTTTGAAATTTTTTTAAAGTTTATCATATAGAAAAATATGAATTTCCAAGTAAATTCTCTCATTCATTCCGTTGCAGTGTATAATTACACATATAATTTCATATTTGAAATTGTTTTAATCTTAACGTAACGCGAGAACTAATACGAGAATAATAAGGGACGTACCTAAAAATACTGAATCGCTGTTAAATTAAGAAGTACACCAGAACTATATCTTACTGTCTTAACTTTCGCACCACATTATGGAATGATTATAAGGTTAAGTTTCTTTGAAAGTGCAGCAGAGCTTCCGTTATTCTGTTCTATAATTGAATAAGGATTCAAACTCACGATCCGGTTTGAGCATTGCCAGCTTCAAACAAATGAGCATTATGACTTGACTTGCTGTTTAGTTGTTGTTGTGTCTGAGGATAACGTAGATTAAACATTAGATAGTCTCAAAGATCTGAATGGCAATCGATGCCAGATCAGATATCTCAGGGCTGTAGAGAATTTTCTGTGGAGATAAAAGGATATATGAGACTGTGTCAAATAAAAAAAAAGGTTCGGTAAAATGATTGGATAGTCATGGCTGTGGTGTCAACGGAATAGCAATTTCCACAATTCATTTAGTTTCTTCAGTTGTGAAGGTGAATTGTCCTGCTCTTGTAGTTATTTGTTCCGAGTCTTATTGTTGTGGAAGCTATTAATTTGGAGCTGTTAAGGTCCGTAGTTAAGGTTTTCTTCAGAGATTGGCTGAAAACTCAGCATCTAGCCACAACGTTTGCATCAGACAATATGGAGGTAGAACGTGATTCATAAATCGTGTTTCCCTGGATAGCAAATGTGCACATTCACTGCAACTTATGTAGACTGCGTACAGGATTTTCCTTTATTGTGGCGTTAAATGTATCGTATATATGGAGTGAGTGATGTTAGTGAAACACCAAGTGCGGATTAGTCATTTGCCCATATGAAATTAATTATGATGCCGTATTTATTTTACTTCTATGTTTTTATTATGTTTTATTTCTGTGGTATCATTTTATTATTATGTTTTGTAGTACCTTTTAATTAAATAACAGTTTTTATATCCAATATGGTAATATAAGTATATAAATGTATAGCATACCTTTTTGTTGCAGTGAGTTACGGAATTATTACCAGAGTAATTCATTGTAAGGCTATAATAACCAAAGTAGCTAAATTTTTAAAATTAAAATAAATTTATATTTAAAAATTGTTTGAATAACAACATTAAAGCACTCTAATGAATATCCACAACCAGGCAGACAATTTTTAAGCATTGACTTATCGTTTTCATTTTATTTTTAAAAGAAAATTTTAACTAAAATAGTTAAAAATTTCTTTTGAAAGAAAAAAAAAGAAAATTGCACGTCTTACAAAGAAAATTATTTCAAAGAAATTTAAAAAAATCAATAATTTTAAATAAATTATTTATTTTGCGAATTTCTTTGAAATAATTTCTTTTGTAGGATTTGTAATTTTTTTTTCCTTTCTACTTTGGAATCTTATAAATTGTAAGAGATGTATCAACAGTTTTAGATTTCTCTATAATATTCCACATTTCTTAATGAAAAAAAGTGATGAAGCGCCTTTCAGTTTGTGTGCTGCCGAAGATACACCATCTTGTGTAAAATACCCAAGGGTAATACAGCCAGTCCTATTAAAATAGCCATTTGGCTATTTCAGAGTTATTTTCAGAGTTAACCAATAAATGACTTTACTACGGTTTCACCAACGTTTTACTACTACGCGTCTTTACCCAATATTCGTCCAATTTGAGAATAATGTTAAGAAGCTATAGCAGTGCACCGAGTGTGATTTGTCGAATAATCTTTCAAGAGGATTATTTGCATGTCTTTTCAAGATGACAGATGTTGTTTTGATCTTGTAAAATAGCTTTTTTGGGGAGGGGTAATTAAGACATTGAAGAAATGTAATCTATTGTGGATTCTGTTTGGTATCGTAATGCTTTTAAATATGTGTTAAATTTTCGCAAATCGTCTGTGGTTCGTAAATCTGTCACAGTGTTTTTGAAACCCTATAGCTGTAGAAGTAATTTATAGAGCAGTTATATGATAGTTGTGATAGTTGTATTGTGTTCTCTATTGAATATAATGCCTATATGAATTTTTTTTTGTTTAATGGGTCTAATAAATTTAATTTTATGCTTATTCTGCTTTTTACCATATTACATTTTTTCTTTTTTTTATGGCCTGGTTAAGATTTCATCTAATTGAGAGATGATTCAGGTGAAGTGGAATTTCAATTACATGAACTTGCATCTTTTTTTATTACTTTCATCTTTTTTCCGACTTATTTAAAATAGAATCAAAGCTCTGTTCACAACAAATAAAAAATTGTGTACTTATTCTTTCCTTCGTTTAAGGGAAGTAAAACTCAGTAGAAATGGATTTACCGAGAAAAGTAGGAAAAGGGTTTTATTAGCTTCGCTAGCAATTTACCATTCAAAATTTTAAATTTGATAGCGAAATCGAAATCTCTTTCTTAAGAAGTTAAAAAGGAAAGCTTATACTAATAGCCAAGAGTTCTTTTTCAGATTGTTTTTTCAACTTCACTTTACAGTTAATACAATTTTATTTGCAATAAGAGAGACCGTTTTACCTTTAGGTATCTTAGTATTTTAAGAGGAAAATGAATCAATGTTCTCCGCAATTTCTCCCATTTTCCGAATTCATTAATTACATAAATACATTCGATTTGTGTAGAGGTTATGATTCCGAACAGATTCATTGCCCTCAATTGACATGAAACAACTACTAATTTGCGAAATAGGAGGAGGAGGGTTTTGCATACGACAACACCATTTTAATCAAAATATGCATTGGATACACCTGGGAATATTTCGAATAGGGGTTAGGTTTCTGACAGTTTTGAATAATTTTAAATAGTGAAGGAGAAAGGACAAATATTAAAGACGCTTTTAGTTAATTGAAGTTGCATTACTTAGTAGCTAGTAGGAATTTTTTAATGTAAGAAATATAATGCACACGCTGTTTTAATTAAGAAAGATTCGAAAGTTTAAGACAATGAGAATCTAATGCATAAACTTGAGAGTCAGTTCGTTTAGCGGTCTTTTACAAATTTACATTGTAAAACCGGAGGACCCGTAAACATATTCCTGCTTCAATTTTCTTAAAAATTTATGTTCGGGTATGTTTTTCAAACTCCTACTCTTTTTCCGTATTTTCCAATAATTGAAATTCCCCTTCCCGAGTTTCTTTCCATTCAAAAATTCTCATTTTAATGAGTTATTAAATGTAATTTGATTCTTAAGATCTATTATAAAAATTAACAAAGCCCATTGGTTTTTGTTCTTGACATCTAATATAAAACTGTATATTTAGTTGTTGGTTTGTTGCTTCTTTGCACAAACTCCCCACACTTGACCAAACCGTGTGAAAAAGTAGGGGATATTATAAATTCTTAAAAAAGAATGGGGTGGGAGAAATATCAATAAGTGGATTTTATATAAATTTTTAATTGTTCTTTCAGTAACCGAGGTTTTAACTCACCCCCCCCTTTCTAAGAAAAATTATGTGTCCGCTACGCATAGCTCTGGCCCTTATTACATCACACACACAAGACAACGCAGCTTATTTTTATTCCAACTACTTATTCGTTATAGGAATTTATTGTAAAAACTCAGTCGTACCAAAACGGACATTCAAACTAATGATGAAACAAAAGTGTTAATCTTATTTAAAAACTACTTTGAAGTTAGTGCTCCATAATTTTCTAGAAGTTATAAGCTGCTTTTCCGTTGTGGACGGTAGCCTAGTGGTCATGGTTTCGTCGAGTTGAGAGTTCGAGCCATCATGCCTGTGAAGTCACTCCTTGTAGACGAGGCTGATGCACGTTAAATCTGTAAAGATTCAAAGTCCTTCAGTTGGCGTGGTGTGGAAGTTAGAAGAGGGAGGTGCAAGCACATGTGTCATCCTCGTCATTTGACCAAGATTCAAAATTTCGAGGTCCGTCGCCAATAGACCTCATGTCGCTTCTAGTGCGATGTTAATAAAACCAAACCAATCCATTTTTCACAATTCCTTAATTAGAACAACAAGGACTCTTCGACTCACGACCGAATTTCTTCCAAATACTAGGTCGTAAGTCAAGTTTATTTATTTCAACACTATTATAAATGTATTATAAAAATTGTGCATACATTTCAAAAATTCATCTCTGTGTTCATAAAATTATATTTGATGTGAAAAACATATAATATATGCTCTATTGAGCTAATTGTATACAAAAATACATCCTTAAATTTCAAAACGTAAAATTAGTAAATATTACAAGAAATTTTTCATACGTACATACGTCGGTGCATAAGAAAAAAAAAAAAAAACGTTTCTCTGAAACAACATTTTCCCTGAATCTTCCACATATGTAAGCGAAGCAACACAAAACAAATAAATATATTTTTAAATGCATATGCTTCCATTACCACTCTGGACAACTCGATCTATTTTTGCTGTTATTAGTTGTATCGGTTTTAGAATTATTACTTCGCCACAATAGTCAGAATCTTTGAAAAATTTCCCCTTATTTAATGAATTTGTTACCCCTTTTTATGATAAAGCTTTATCGTAGAAATAGCCTAGCAGTATGTTGGTGGATTTTCTTTTAGGTTTGATTTTAAGAAGATATTTTACCGCGGTACCCGAGCTCATGATCATGGTCGCGAGCTCATGGCTGCGTTGGTTCCGTCCAACAGCTGTTGCTTCTAAGTGTGACGTTAATAAACAATCCATCAATCCATCCAGAAACGGGCTTAAGTTCTGATACTATTAAAGACCAGTCGAGTAACGGGACTGATGCACATTAAATCTGTCAGTGCTCAAAATCCTCACAGGGCGAGATATAGGAGTTAGACGGGAGTACGTGTTCCAACTGAAGTATTATCCTCGTGACTTGATTTTGGTTTAAGTTATGAGGTATGTTTCCAACAGAACTAATTATTTGAAAGAATTTTGTGCTTTATATATCTGTATATTTTCGTAGTGTAAATAATATAGACCTGTATTTGTTTCTAAGTCCTCCCCCCTTTTCCGGAGTTTTCGTTTTTTGTTTAACACATAGAATTAATGATACAAAACTTACTTTTCTAAACTCTATCGAGGTATAAATGTTATATCGTTCTGTTCTTAGTTTTTAATTTGACCAGCTCTTGCCTATTCATTTGTAAGCTTTCTGTTTTACAATGATCTGTAAATCTGTTACGTCTTAAGGATTATATTTTGTATTATGTTCATTTAATTACTATTGTTTATCCTAACTGAAAAATGTTGTTGTGAAACTCACCGTTATTTTTGAATAACGTTGAGATCATTGCGATTTTGCTGTAACTTATTTTTAGGTGTAATTTTATGATTTTGTGGAAATTTATCTTTGTGGAATTTAATATTTAAACTTTGTTGCATTTATTAAATACTACTTTTCAGGCCCAGTGTTTTCTTCTGGTTATTGTGGTGGTAGTTCAGTACCGGGAGCACGGTTTGATAACTCCACATCCTTTGGGTGAGTTTGGTCTCCTCAGTTACTGCCTCTAGCCCTCGTGTGACTTTTAAGTACGACGTTAATAAACGACTAATATAGGTTAATGATAATGGTTGAAAAGATAATTTCGAGTATTAGGCCATTAGTATATGTTCCTGTTAGTATATAATTCATGTTTCACATGAATTGTCTTAATACTTGAAGGCTAACAAATAAAGCGTAATATATCAACGATAGGAAATTTTAATCTTTTCCCGTGAAATTTTAAAATGAAAATTATATGTACTTTCATTTCAATCATTTTTAATATCTAATGTTATTGTTGCTCACAGTAAAACTATACTTCATCGAATAATTAGTACTTTACTCTGTGCAATATAAGCCAAAACCTGAGATATGACTTTTCTATGATTAGAGAAGTTTTTATTTCAAGCAAACTTTAAGGGGTATATGTTTAAATAAAATAATTTTTGCATTCAATGTGCTTTGATAGTATTAAAACTATCTCTGTTTCTTATAAATGACATCTTTTTAATACTTGTAAATTCTTTTATTAAAGGATTATGATTTTCTTGAATTTTCAAGGAAAGGTAAAAAAAAATCCATTTTGCAAAATAACTCACACTTTTAACTTTTTATTTCTATTGGTTAGACTTTTTAATAAGAAAAATTGTGAAACAGATCATAGAGCAAAATAATTTTTCTGTAGATTAACAAAATATATAAATACAACATTTATTATAAGCCACAGTTTAAAGTTTTTAACAAATTTAAAGCAAAAATGTAGTAATTTAGAATATAAATGATACATAACGCATTTTTGCAAAAAAAAAAAAAAAAAAAGAAAACCCCTATACATTTGCAGTATACATGAAATGAAAATTTGAGTTTTTATTTAAATCATATTTATATATCTTAGTTTTCAATATATTTCTTGGACTAGATAACTATTCATCATAAATAGAAATTCTCTGAAACAGTACAGAGCAAGGCTTTAAAGCTATATATGTTTCTTAATAAATTAAATTCCTTTTATTCATGAAAACAAAACTGAAATTATTGCAATAAACTGAATTATTGTATTGATGTAAGATATAGTGCTTTTGATTCAAATTTCGTTGTATTGAAACTATTGTATTTTTGTATTGTAACAATAATTTATAGTCTCAGAAGTCAGCATGAAGTAAATATCCATCCAAAAAAGAACTGATTTTAAAAATTATGAATCCTTTCATCAAAGATTCATAATTTTTAAAATCATAACAGGTAGAGAAGATTTTCTGCTCATTTGAAAAACAAAATAGCAATAATAATTAGGTTTCTTTCTTAACCATAAGTCAAAATTGTAAAAGCTTTCGCATAAATGAATTTAAGTCAGTTAGTGGGTTACAAAAATTAATTAAAAAATGAGAAACCAAGATATTTATATCAAAAGAATATTTATTTTCTTCACATAATTACCATTTGCATCGTTAAATTTCCTCCATCTATTTATGAATTTTGCAATACTTGCTGCATAAAAGTCTTTTGACTGCTGTCTCAACCAATTACGTATGTCACTTTCAGCGCATTGTTATGAGTCCAAGATATCGTTTCCGTACAACGTTTCTCCTATCAGGGAAAAGAGACATTTTCATAGATTGCGTCAGTCAGCCAAGGGAAGTTTAAGCATTGCCATCATTAGCCCTGGAGACAAATTTGATGACCATTTTAGTGACTTGGTGACTTCAGCGAGAAAACAAAGTTTCTAGAATGTGTTGAAATCTTGCAGAAATCTCAACTGGGAGGAAAGTTGCAGACTTTTCCTGAATATTCCAAGAAAATTCACGCATGATCGCAACGGCTACAAATATAGAGAATTGCGAAGCCGAAGTGAATTGGTCAGAGTCTGCCTTTGGAAGCGGGTCGGCATTGGTTGAGTGGATTTGCTGAGGGATTGATAATAGCTTGGCCGTGTGAATCTGCAGGAAGCTGTTCGTATGAAGTATTCATCACTGAGGAAATTTTTCGTAGTACGAACTAATAAGGTGATGAGCTGAACGTTACTGATACACCTGCGAATGTTCTTACAAGTACTGATTTGTGTTATTGTTTTGTGCAAGTGGTGTAGTTTTTCTTGTTGTGTCGCTAGACTGTATAAGTACTGTGTCTCATGTGTGCACTGTTAATTAGTCCAAGTTTGCTTGTCTTGTGTTCGTCTTGTCCAGAATATTAGTGAATGAAGCATCATGTAACATTATCCTTCATGTTGAACCAATTTAATTCGAATACACCCATCCACAAATAATTTGCCGGAAATACTTGCCGTCTATGTATATTTTAGCAGCTTAAATAGATGATAATCTCTTGGAACTAGGTCTGAGATGTAAAGTGTATGTTGTAGTAGTTGCCACCGAAACTCTTCAGTTTTTTCCCGGTTATGAGATCTGCATTGTCGCGATGGAACGATATTTCTCGAGTCAACAAACTGGTACATTTTCTTCGAATTGCACTCCGAAGTTTCAACAGAATTTTACAGTAATGAGTAGCAATCATAGTTTCATCTTGTGAGCAAAACCGCCCTCAACATTGGCAGCACAAACCTTACCAAATGATTGTATGACTTTGAATTTGCATTTTGAAGTTGAGAAAAGAATATTTCCATATTATTAAGACTGATTTGATAATGATGAACCCATGATTCTTCCTCATTAAGCCATTCCAAGTTCGCATTGGTATAAGGAGTTTATTATTAATTCAGGTTATGGGTTTGTAACCTAATTACCTTTGTAGTATGTACCTATAATTAAGTGTTAACAAAAATCTATATCAAAAACCAAATAACCTAAAAAGAAAATTAAAGTAAATACGAATGTAATTAAAAATTAATGGGATCGAATGAACTAAACAACGCGTAAGATTCATTGAAAATTTTGAAAATAAAAAATAAGGCACAAATAAGTAGAAAAAGAGAGAAAAACATTCCTTTGTAAATCGATTCATTAATGATTATAATACCATTTTCTCTAAGATTATAGATCTTGTTAACTATTTTTTAACTATTATTTTGACAGAAGTATGGAGGAATTCTTTTTTCCCTCTATTTTACAAATAACAAACAAGGTTCTCCAGTTTTTTTTTAAAGATACTAATTTTCTTCTCTTAATTAAGTTATATAACAACTAAATTACAAAAACGAACACAACGTGACAGATATTAAAAAAATAAACGATTTCTTTGACTAATACTTTCTCGAGTAGAACTCTGTTTTACTTGTTAATCTTATTTTTGCTATATTAATATATTTCGCATAATCTTTTTCGTCTTCCTAAAATCCCATTTCTCTAAGAATTTAATTTAAGTGCTATGATCAAAAAAGAAAAAGAAAGATTTCTGAAAAACATAAAAGGAAAATTTAAGACTTGCTTACATTTTTTTTTGTTTTGCCTTTAGGGATTATTTATTGCGCTCAAAAGGAAGTTTTTCAAAACAAGAGTACTTTCATCACAATAAACATTTCAAAAAGGAGTAACTTACAATGTTATTCTTTCTTTAAGTTTTTTCATGCATTTAAATTATTGTATTACATTTGTCTGAATATGTCAAGTACATTTATTTATTCTAATTTAAAATGAGATTTCTCTCGAATCTTTGTTTCGACTCGTTTGAATTTTTTTTATTCGTTATTATTAGATCAGGAGACAACTTAACGCCAGAGTTACAATCACAAAATATGTAAAATGTATTTTAAGTTGCCGTAAAACATAAATAAAATGAAACAAGTAACATTTTTAAATAGCCATTTCTCTTTTATATGGTAAATAAAGCAGAAATATTTAAATTTTGTGAATATTTTTTGTGTCGGAATATATTTTATCAGTACTGAAATAAACTGAACCATGCAATTTTACCTAGATATTATCTCAATGATAATTCGTTATATTTTAAGAGTATTCCCAGAAGATTAAATTCACTATTAGAATTTTATTTCATATTATCATGGAACTGGACAACATTAACATAAATATGCACAGTTTTTTCCCACCGTAAATAAATGATAAAATATTAATTTTCTTAGGAAATGGAAAAAAAATCAAAATGTAGTCCTTTTCAGTTTCTTGTGCTTATAATTTTGTTTTCAGTCATGTTTTTGTACATGCTTAATATGTTGATTTAAAAAAAATTACAATCAAATTTTAAAAAAAGTACCATTCACATTTGGTTGGAAATAGATTTTCTTATTAATAATGGCGCAGTAGAGTCTCTCTCATTACTGGATCTGACATTTACTGTATTACATAATTCCTAACAGGTATCTATGTTTACAGCAAGCATATCATTTTTTAACTTTTGAAGTTTTGTAAATTCAGATATTTTTAAAATTCCTTAAGCAAGAGTTGATTATGTAACGATAACGCACAATTGTTCTACACATTCTACATTTTCAAATCCATTTCACTTCTTTTTTGATACAATATTTGTCAAGGAAGGACAGTAACAGTAGTAAGTAAAATGTAAATAAAAGTTACAGAACAGTTATTTTATGGTAAATTAAAATTTTTTAATATACTTTATGATTCCAGAACTTATAATAAGAATATAAAATTTCAATTAATGACATTTTAGTAACATTATTATTGAAAATTACGGAATATTAAAAATTCTGACCAACTTCTCATTTTAGAAACTTCTTTTTGAAATGACGTCTCTTAAAGCAAAGTTATCAAATTAAAATCCCTTTGAAGTATTTGTTTACTTAATTTTGATGTCGTGTAAATCAATTACTATAGAAAAAAACTGTCAGTGATTACAAAAGTTCCTTTCCAATTTGAAAATAAATTAAATTCAATACATTTTTATGAAACGTAGTGTTGTTAATAATTTAATCTCCATCATTTTCTATAATTGTCTCCCAAAGATGAACAAGGTTTTGATTTATTTATTTGAAGAAACTGCGTGTTTCTTTTAAAAAAAAATTAGATAATTTTTGACTTTAATCTATAAGTACAAGGTTAGGTGAATGCGTCGGGTGCTGAAGGATTTCCCATTTTAACTTCTTAAGTATTTGTAGCATCCATTGAAAGACTTGCGGTCTAGCTTTGTCATACTGAAAGATATGACTTTTCGAATGACGAAATTTCAACATTTTTTTTGGATCTTAACATTTAGACGAATTAATTACTCACAGTACCTCTAAGTAGTTATTGTTTAGCCGCGTGGAAGAAGCTCGTAAAAATTATTCCTCTGCAATTCGATCACACTCGTAAGAATTTCATTGGTTACAACTATTCACCCTTTGCTATAAGTTCTGTCTTTTCCTTCTAAACTTCCAGCGTTTTTTTCTTCTTCTTATGTTGTTAGTTTATGGTCATGGTTCAGTTTATTCATCCAATTTTTAAAATCCACCTATGACTTGATACAAGAAAAAATCATTTTGTTGATGGCAAAGGAGAGAAATGACTGTAGAAAATGGTCCAGTGTGTTCCATTTTGTCAAATCGTGCGGAACTCTTATACATTTCGAGTATTGAAGTGTATCCAATTCCCTTTGAATGGCGAAATATATCGGATTTGTTAACATTTAGTCTTTCAGTAATCTCTTCAGTCATATCCCATGGATTATTATTCACTAAATTACGCATGAAGTCATTATAAATACTGGATGGTAATCTACAGTGAAGCTTATCGTTTAGATTGAAGTCATTATTTGAAAATTGTTCAAACTACTTTTTACCTGATCTGCCCGATTTTTTCATGAGTAATCCAAATAAATTTCTTGAATATTTTTTGTTGCAGTTCCAACACTCCCTTTCTTTTAAACTCATATAACACATAATACGTCGAAAGTACGACTTTTCATTTTGAATATTAACCTTGCACTGAAATAAATTTATATTATTTTTTAAGATTATGTTGGCCTAGGACGCATTTAGATAACTATCAGTTAATAATACGATTATAAAAGACATATCAGCCCATGTCAGCCAGGCAGTGTATATCTTCCATCTGTAAAAATCGGAGACAAACTTTAGCAATCACTAAATATAAGAAAAAGGCTATTTCATTTCGCAAATGTTGTAAAAATTTAAGAGTCAAAGAGAGAATAATACAATTTAAAATGAAATTCAATTGTGTTTCCGATTTTATATTTGATACACAAACACTTTTAATATACGTATTTATATAAGTTCTGAAGAAAAATTATTCAGCTACATCAAAGGTTTGAAGTATCACTCCAGACTTCATCTAATATCTAGAAAAGCATGAAATGTTACATTTTTGTAGCTAAATAACCATATGTATTTTAATGACATTAGTTTGATTCAGAATTAAAAAATGAAGTATTTCTGGACATGACTGTAACAGAACAAATTTTATACGTAAATATATTTTTACAAAAGCATGCGCCACTTAACTATATCAAATAAATAAGTGATTTAAGTCTTCATCTCTTCATTTAAAAAAATGGTGCTAATTTACTTTTGATTTTATCACATTAGTACAGTAATTTAAATATTATTTGAAAGAAAGTAAAACCGAAATGATCGCTTAAGGCGTTCATAATTGAATACCGTTAACAACACAATTTATTCTTTTTTGACATTCTTAACAGAAAAGTATCTTAATTTTCTATTTAAGTCTTAAAATATTCTCCTTTAATCCTGTGAAAAAATATTAGACCTTCGAGATTATAACGTAAACTTGAAGTGCCATTTTGATATTATAAGTTTAGTTTATTAATAACAAAAATTGGAGCTAATAACGTTGAACCTTTGTTGAGTTTATAGTTAACGAGCATCTTTATAAATTCTGGTTAATTCTGAGGTTTAGAATCATGAAAGCTGTAAATTTTCATTTTAGTTTCATTACGGCATTTTTTATTGTTTTTTTCTGCTTTGAAATAGATGTTTGAAAATTTACGAAGATGCAAGTTTTAACTACAGGAATTCCCTTGTTGACCGTAGCTGTAGAATCGGGTATCATTATCGTTAAAATGTTCTCAGTGATTTTAAATAGCTTCATTTTAATGTTCTTTACCTTTGTCAGTTGAAAATGTTAGTTCCAAACTTTTAATATTTTCTATTATAGATTTGTTTTTTACTAATTTAAAGTCTCATTGAGTTTATTGACGTTTAAGACTCGAGTTATCCAAAACAATTGGAGATATTTTATAAATAAAATTAGTCCTCTGAGATTGTGTACATATGAGGAAGGTCTTTTGTTTCAGACTTTTTTTAAGTTGGTTGCTCAAGAATCTCATTAATCTGATTAGAATGTTTCGTCCCATTTCAGGAATTAAAGATTGCGGTTTCAGTAACTGTTGTCGATTGAAATAGAGGAACTGAAGCGTAGTTAAGGAAATGGAGCTTGGCATTGGACAATAATGTGCTAATTTAGTTACCATATTCATCATCTGATTGTGGTTTACAAAGATTAGTTTCTTTATTATCAATGCTTGGCCCGATACATTGTCACGCAGTTGTACTATCAAAAACTTGATATACTCTTTGCTAAAAACTTGTACATACTCTTAACTCTTGAATTAGAAGCATAACGGAAAAATAATTCAGAAGCTTTGAAATATGAGCTAAAGTCACAAATAATTTATAGAGATTGTACGGAAGACATTGAAATCTAAAGATCACGCATGTGTGTCTTGGCACTATATTAAGTAAAAGTAGCAGATTCTTTTGTCTCTCTAGGTGAGCAATGTTAATACTATAGCTTTATAATAGGAATAAGAAAAAGTATTCTAAAATGACAAAAAATATTGTTAGACTAAACCATCACTACCATCAAATCATTTTTATAATCGTACATTGTATATACAATCTTAATAGCAATTACATATTTTGAAAATTACAGAATATATGTAGTAAAAGAAACGTTGTTTTAGTTTTTAATTAATTTATTGCATATTTATAGATTATACAAGGAATTACTTTTGTGAAATTTGATATTTACAACGTGAATTTTGGATTTGCGGCCAGAAAATATATATTTAAATTATTATTTTTTCCGACCCTGTATCTCGGTAAAGGCTTAAACAATTTCATATAAATGCTTATTGAGAAATTGTGAACAAAATCAAGAAAAATTTAAATGAAAAATTAAAAATTTCCTTACTCTATCATAAGTAGGGGAAGAACATAAATAGTTTTCTTGTTGCGGTCTTGATGATAACTAAAGATATTTAAATGGAATTAAGATCTTTTCTGTGTTTTAAAATTAACATGCAATTATTTATAAAGAATATTTAGTGGGCCTACAAATAATGTATTCAGCAATAAGTAGATCAAATGTATGAAAATAGGTTTGGCTCACGCAAGCTACTTCTTCTTTGCTTTATGATCAACAAATCTGTCACAAATCAGTGCTCCGATTGACACATCGTTCATCGCGTTTGAATCATTTCATATTCTTTCATTATGTTTAAAACTTTTTGCTTGCTATATTCTTATAATGCTTAACTTTGGAAAATGACTAACCAATATCCTATGCGGAAAGTTAAAATTTAATCTGGGTACTTAATACTCTTGAAGAAACTATGCGTGTTTACAGTGTAATTTTGCAGATTTTTAGGAATACTTTCAGGCAGAATTTTGCCTTCATCAGAACTACTTTATTAATTCTATTGAAGCTTGAATGTGACAAATGTAAATAGAGTCTCATGCAGAATATTTACGTTCTATTTAATGCATACATCTATTTTTATATGATGAAGTAAAATAGTAGCATACAAAATGAAGGTCTCGTGAAGATTTGTGATTCATCGAAGAATATTAAAGACTGTCGTACAAGGGTGATCAAAAATTACAATGATTATTTAAAAAATTATTTCATTGCTTATCAGTGTTATATGATATGTGAAGTATTCTTTACCTAAAATACTATGAAATTCTAAAAATATTATGAAATTGAAGTTACAAAGAGTCCTTTGAGAGATTAACCGTACATACAATGTTATTATTAAGGGAATCAAGGAATTTCTTGTAATATCAATTTAAGTTCAAAGAGTTTATATATTTCGTTGAATATTTCATTTTGAATTCTGCTTATTTCGCGAGAAAAAGTAAAAATAAAACTTATTGTGTGTTTTAATAATGTGTTCTTTTGATATAAAATTATTAAAGCATCTAAAATGGTGTAACTAACATCATCCGCTCCATATTTAATCTATTTAAATAACTACAATAAAAGACGATTCTGTGATCTTCATTGGATTCTTGTCCATGACAACATATGTAAAAGAGCAGAATTGTTAACCAAGAAAACACGAAATAGGAACCAAATTTCTCTCTCCATTACATTTGTGCAAATATTGTGCAGGCCTAAGTTTAGACCTTAACTATTCTACATCCGCAACATGCAAAGTCAGAAAAGTCATTACACCAAAACATATTTATAATTGTCCAATCATATTATCGAACCTTTTTAAACTTTTCCCGCACCTTTATTCATCTCGACAGGAAATTCTTTACAATCTTAAGGCATCTGAACAGTCAGCAGCTGTCATTCAGGCATTTGACTATCTAAATATACTCTGTATTGTCCATTAATATGCCGATGGAACGTGTAAAAACAGAAAAAACAACGATTAAAGTTTACAATTATTAAATTCTGCTTGTCGAGGAACCGAATTTGTTGTACTGGCAATCCGTTCTCTTTTCTCATTCCTCTTGTTAATTGATTGATTGGTATTTGTGGGATGTAGATAAGGTGACCAATTTTTTTTTAAATAAAAAGGAGGAAGAAATAATTTAAGAAAAAAGTACTGCATAAATAAATCAAACATTTTATTTATTGAAACAAAAATACATTAATTATGCTTATATCCGTTTTAATTATTTAATTAATCGAGTATTTTTCCATTTAATGAATATTTTTTGTCAATATAACATTTTCTAATAATATATTGGAAATTTTGGAGCAAGAAATATCCTTCATGTTGAATTTTATGGTAAGTGCTGCAGCTAGAGTATGAACATTCAATCTTGATTTCTCATTTGTCCAAAAATCATTACCAATTGAAAGAACTCTTTTAACTGCTGCATTAGTTCCAGGGCAGAACAACGTGAATTCAATAAGAGTAACTAAATTTTTTATATGAAACGTGTTTATTTATGAAATGATTAAGTATTTTCACCCATCTTTAATCAATTTCAACATATTGATTCTCCCATTGTTCTAATTTATCAGAATTTAAATATACATTCAGTCTTCTAATTTCTTCAAACAGATAATTGTCATCGATTTTAATATCAAACATTTCATTCGAAAAAACTCAATATTTGAATAATTTACTTGCGATGAAATAAAAAAAAAACATCATTTGAAACTGTTATTTCCTGCAATATTTGTTTCAGACCATTCTTCAACTCATTGGAAACACGTTTGGTAAAATTTCTTCACTTCTTTGATAGACGTCTCCGTTATGTCCGGATTTGATTCCTATAAGTTTGACAATTTTCTTTTTATTATTAAAGTAATAAATTATTCTTCAAATCGGGATTTATATTGAAGGTCAAAATCGTTTGAAATAAGATTAATTTTTGTAGAGGAAATATGTTCACCTTCAATATTTTGAATCATTTTGTGAAAATAGATGCTTGATCATGCACAAAATATATTAATAACTCCGATAATTCATAATTGAAAAAAGATTCAAGAATGTTTGGACATTTGTCTAAAACTTAAAAAAGTAAACAGAGGCTCAAATAATTGTAAACTTCGCTTTATAGCGCTAGAGTGAGCCATTTACATTTTGAATATTCTAAAAAAATTTTGTATTCAACATTTGTGTAACGGCTTAGAGCGGCATCTCTGAATAGAGAGATTAGTGTCAAAATATCGAAAAGGAGGATACTTTTCGAGGAAGAACAGAACCTACTAAAGGAAGACGACTGGTCTCCTTAATATAGAGCAACAAAGGCCAACCAATCCCAATACCAAATCCTCCTGTGGAGTTAGTTTCGTTCGTCACACGATCAATATCGTTTGGTGTTTCTCCAAAACAGTTGGAAATTATAAAATGTATTATTAGTTATGTAAAAAAAAACCTTAATGACTTACCATCTTTAGGTATGTACCAAAATTATAATCCCGACGGTCCTACAGATCTTTTTCTTTCCCGTGGGGTTTATTGTCTTGGCAAATATGAGTGACACTCCCCCAAGATAACTAAGAGTTCCTACTCTATTTTCGAACCTTCTACTTGACAACTTAGTTTTACCTACTGAAAGTCTTACCTTTTTTTTAAAAAATTTTTTTTCTAATGTTTGGATCACAGATATACATTGTTTGGTATAGCGTAGCCATATTTGTCCCTTGCATCATAAACCTCAACTCTCACTGGCACTCATTATGGTTCAACACGTCATCAGTATATATTTTGTATAGAAATTATACATAACCAAGGAAACATAAAAGAATGAAAAGCACAGTCTATTTCTTTCAAATATTGATGTATAAAAAATGGCCTTAAGAAACATTAACTACTTCTTTTATTTACGGTGAAGGTGCGGTAGCCAAGTCTCGGACTCGCTTCTGGCGATTTTTGTCGCGTCTTGGATTCGAGCTTTAATGCCACTTAAGACCCATCGCGTGGCCTGTACAATTGCATGTTAAATCTGTCGAGGCTAAAAGTCCCCCCTCTCCTGTGTCATAGTGTGAAAGTTAGAAGAGGGATGGGCCTACTCAGGTGCCGAGGCTTAAAATTATGAGGTCCATCGACAATAGCCATTTACATCAAAAATATAAGTTTTTATTCCAGTTCTTGTTCTCGCTTCTTAATTGGGCATGCTCCCTTGGTTTGTTATTGAAATCGTTTTAATTTGAAAAATACAAATTTATGTTCCTGTGGCTCTATTGGAGATGCTGACCATTGCTTTTCCTCTTACCCTTTTATCAAAAGTTTTCATTTAAACTGTCATATTGTTAAAGTGAATCCTATTTAGCGTGCAGTACGTGTATGCTAGTATTTCAAACTTAAATCATGTATTTCTCTATTCATAATTGTTTTAATATTTGATTAAATTTCGAATTTTTCAATTTTCCTTATTGTGGGCTTGTAATTGAATACTTTATTTTTAGTTTACGAGTTTGTAGACGTTTCTTATATTGTATTATTTAACCAAATATAATTCGCCCGATATACGTCTTATTTCTGCAAGAAAAAATTCTACTGTTAATTATTTTTATTTTAGTCATGGAAATACATTTTAAGTTTTATTTACTTTTAATTTGGAAATTGTATAGTATTTTACGTTCTTTTGTCAATAAATACTGTGTGCGTGGATGATTATCTCCCGGGAGGCCAGTGTGTAGCTCTAAGCCCCTTGGGTGAGCTCGGTCCCCTTGGGTATTCTGCCAATAGCCATCGTGTTCCTTCTCAGTGAAGTAAATAAGTAATCACTCCCTTTATTTACTGTCATTCATCACGTTTTCTGAGGAACCTTTATGCGTAGGAAATAATAAAGACTGAATGTCTATATAAAAGCTAAGAATGAATGGAGAAAATGTATGAAAAAATATAAAAAAATATTAAGTTCTTTAAAATAAGCAATCCAGTCAAAACTAGCCAATTTTACAGTTGAAGAGCGAAACAAATTTAACACAAACATCATAGGACTGTTGGAAAGAAATCTATTCATTGTAATAATTTTTGTGCCAACGCAGAATTCTTAACATTTCCTTTTTGCAACGGTACTTCTATGTCTCCCTTAGGAGCAATGTAAGGAGGTCCTAATAACACATCAAGTTAGATTTAGAGCGATGCTAATTTAAACAAGAGGTTCCAATAAACGCGCAATGCATTTTTTCTCTCTCAGTGAAATACACTGAAAATACATTGATAATTTTTTTAACACGAAATTTAGATCTTTCGTATAAAAATAAAAAAAAAAAAATTGTATCCTGAAGCGGAAAACATAAATTCAGTTTAACAGCACAATTTATTCCGTATTAAACAGAAGTATCACCTCGTAAAACCTAGAATTACCTTAACTGTGTTCCTTCATCACATATCATCTTGAAAATTCGGGAAAAAAGACCTTTGGTAATGTAATGAATATTAGTAGCATAGTTCCTGATCGTCTTGTCTGAGCTTATTAATAACAAAATTTAAGAAAACGTAGCAGGGAACTTCTTTTATGTTATAGGTAACTGGCTTTATATACTTTCTTTAATTCTGTGGTCTTGGATTTTGAATGCTACAAATTTGTATTTCGATTTTTTCAAAACGTTGTTACATATTTCTGTTTTAACTTTGAAGAAAATGGTGTAAAATTTTACCAGTTTTTCTGTATTGATAACACGAAACCCCTTTTATACTTACAGACATGAATATATAATTATCGCTAAGAATTTTTTTTCATTGAGGTTTAAAAAAAATTTTTGATGTATAATGGATTTCAGTTCTAAGCGAACAAGTGTCTATTGTAAAGACATTTAATAATTTTTTCCAAGGTATTTAATTACATGTGAAATGTAAATTAATCTATTGATTTGATTTATTGGTATTAATAAACTGAGAAATTTGTCGCTTTGTGGTAAATATTAAGCCGCGGACAAATATGTTAGCATTTAAATATTTCTTCCCGACATAAATCATGTTACATAGCAATTATTTACTTTAATTACAATAGAACTCATGAAGGGTTAGAATAAATTATTTTTTACAAGTTAGAAATTGATTTTTAATAAAATATCTTGTCATTAAAAATGATTTATAGAGTAATTAGGCATATGTGATTATTATAATAGATAAAAAAATCTTTAGAATTTAGTGATTTGCCAATGACGAAATCTCTCTTTAATTTTCTGTAGAAACGCACAATCCATACAGTTATTCAAGATCCTTCTTGTTACCTCTATCGGGATTTGGTGAGAACGTGAGCTCAGCGAAAAATTATAGAGCACCCGATTTGAAGACACAGATACAGATGCCCTCCCTACTACACTGTACCGGACACTGCTGTACACCCCCCCCAGTTTTCACCCCCTTGGTGTTTTGATAAACAATAAACACTTTTATATAGGTGCAGTTTGGATCGAATCTTGTAAATTTATATAGTTGGAGAAAAATTTAAAGTTTAGAACTTCTGCAGTCAATTGTTTATTAATCATGTTTATTAATTGTTTTATTAATCATGTCTGGGGCGAGAATTCAAGAATGTATCCTCTAAGAAATTAAAGAAGATTGATTTTTACATTAAGTTGATCGTCTAATCTCTTCTCCACTTTTTAAGGTATGTGTAATCATGTTCGCTTAACACTAGAACGACAGATATTTTCAACTGCCTGGTATGTTCTTCAGCGGCCATTTTGACCGCAATAAGAAATCAAGAGTAAATAGTTGATTGCTAATTCAGATATCATTATAAAATGTTAAAAGAAGTTATTTTAAACTTTTTAAGGCATACGCAACATTTTTAATAAAAAAAACTTTTATTAGAATAAATAAATTACCTTTTTTTCATAAAAGAATTTTGTATTCTTATCGAGCACATATTTCTCATTGTTGTATATTAATACATGATCTGTTACAAAAGAATTTAATGCAATGATCTTATCACATTTTCCACAAATAGGGTAACACGTGTGGAACCTACTGCTTTGATTTTGCTTTAGCAGAATATGCATTAATAATGTTTATTACTCCTGGTTTTAAAGGAGCTATGAAGGCACGCAGATCGTTTCTTTGACAAACAAAGACAAAGCTTCCGTTCGTTAAGAACGACCAGAATAAAAGTTATTTGAGAAATCTGATACAAGTTACATGTTCTATACAAAATCCAGAATTTTATGGTTTCAATATTTAGAACATTGTAAAAATGCGAACACAATCATTGAAGTTGATTGCATCGCCAGCAATTGACTCTTCCGATCGAGTACAGGTATGCCGTACTTAATGAAGTTGTAATTCATCGCTGAATGAAGTAATGATTCATCGCTTCTATATATAGTGCTCAAAACGCAGGCAGCATGTTGGGGTTGAAACTGGTAAGCAATAACAGTTATCTTGGCTGATCATTCGAATATTTGATAATAATCGTTTGTAAATTGTATTTTTGCCAATCTGCGATACCTGTCTTCGATTTAGATACACTTACCAACGGTCAGAAAATCTTTTTTCAATACAATTTCCGTAAATTTCAGAGGTATATAACCATTGGATACTGGGACATTTCTTTTCATATAAAGAAATTACTTTCATATAATGATATAATCACAACGCTGCACACTTCTGTCCTTATGTCATCATACTCTCCTATATACAATAAACCATTCAAGAAATATTTGGTTTCAGCTTCAACAGTCAGCCAGAAATTTAATTCAAATTTATCAGGCTTATTTGCCCCACACTATATAAATTTGTAACATTCATTACCCGGTAACAGTTCTTCATTGATTGTTATAGTTTCACCCGGTAGAAATTTCTACAAAAGGCGATCAGAACTCAGAAGTTTAGGAAAATTTGTCCTTTTTAAGACGAGTAAATTTATCATCAATCCGTAAGAAACCGTCGAATTTCTTTAAAATGGTTATACCATCGTTTCGTGAAGTACTAGAAAATCCCTTTAATTTTGGCCATAAGTCGTTCAAGTTATGAACAGCACATTTCTCCTCTTGTGTAAACTAGTGTAGCAAATGCATCTTATTCTTCCAAGGAAATGACACAGAGATACAATTTTAATTGGTATCGATTGTATTCAATCTCTCATTCTTGAATATATTTCAATATAGATTCAGAAAACAGCAAACACTAAGATTAAGCTTCATTTTCTGCACTAATTTTCTTAGTATACAAAACAGATATGGTTTTCCCCCATTCAATATGCTTTTTGAGGTGTATCTCGAAAACGAAATAGTGATTTCATCAAGTCTTTGCTACTTATTTTCATCATGAAGACTGTCACAAGAGTCAACAACAATTTTCATTACCCATTTCTTCTGAGAAATCCAAGTTTGTTCAGAAATTTCACCTTCAGGAGGAATCTTGAAACCTAGATTATTATTTTCCTCATCATTATTGTTATTTTTATGAAACTTATGGGAAATATCTGAATCATCATCAAGACTCTATCTTTTTGAACGAGGCATTTAAAAAAAAGCTTCCGAAAGTGTGCTATTGTCGACATTTGGAACAATGTTACTAACTTGCATTCACCCACACAGACTCAAAAACAAGCGCATTTGCGAATCGAATAAAAAACAATAAAACGACAGAGAAAAAACGAGGTTATTTCTATACCATATGGCGAAAATTTCTGAGACATTCTTTTTGCCAGCTTTAGTCGTTCAAGGTAGAACATTAATTTGTATGATATTGGAATTTTACCATATAAAAAAAAATTAGGATGTTCTTAAAAGTCTCAAGAGTATAATTTATGTCTGTAATTTCAGAGAGCTGAAATAAACTGCTTAAGAACAATCCTTTCTGAAAGTAGCTTTGCCGTCAAATTGACCGATTCAATGCTTCCATTGTTAACTTATTAACAAATAACAAACCAAAATTTCTATGTTTAATAAAGAAATATTTTATTAGACAAAATTCGTAGACTGCATTCCCAATCATTATTTTATTCTCACTCTTTTAACTATACGATCATGAGTGTAAATTATTGGGTTATTGTATTTCTTGCCATTCACCAAGACCAGTCAAAAAAGGTTCATAAGTATTCTAGAAGAGATTTCTTTGTGTGTTCCAGGAATTCTAGGAACATTGGAAACAGAAAAAACCTTTTCGTTTTCTTTACACATCAGAACATATTGTAGTTAAAATTTTAAAAAAAATTCGATAATGCTTAAGGTCCTCTTAATAAATACGTAAAAGTATTATTTCCACTACCTAGCCTTTATATGTTACATAGTACCTGAAATTGTAGAATGAAATGAAAAATATTCAGTGTATAAAGTATGAAAGATGTATTTCAATTGGTCAATTATTCAATATAATATTAGTAAGGAGACAAATAAGAAATTGATTGACTTAAAGGCGCATATAAGCTTTTCCGCTTTCATTCTCCATCTCTAATAAAATAAAAGAGCTTTGCTTTGACTGCTGCTGATAATTTCTTCATTATAATAAAATTTATAAGTTAATAGAGAAACTTTAAAATTTTACGCTTATATTTTGAAATTATGAAGAATTATAAAAAAAATTACTGTTAAGAGAGTCGCTTTCAGTTCGTAGCATTTAGGGAGAGGCTGGCACTAAAGCTACTATTAATTGGGTTGCAGTGTTTCAGAACTATAGCAGGAAGAAGTTAAAAGTGAAGCTCTCTTACTCCAAAGTACGAGTAAGAGATTTTTCTATCTGAGTGGAAAAGAGTTATTTTCTATTAGTTGAGGTTTCCTCTTTCAATATCTACGAGATTTTAGGTGGAAATTTTGAAAATTTAGGAATTTGAAAATTGAAAAAAGATATTTCGTGGTCTTTCAATTTCGAATCAGGATTATAATTTGAAATATTATGGAGAAATTGAGTATTGATGGACATGAAGTTTTCAAAATATTCAGCTGTATTTTTTTTTGCATCATTATTCTAATGGAAGAGAAAATTATGGTTCTGTAAAATTAAAATTTCTCAGGAGTCATCTAGCATTTAAAATTTGACTATTAGTGTCGTTTTGAGATCTTTAAAGTTTGTTATATGCATATTTGTTGCAAAATCCCATACTGGACAGGCATAAGTTAAAAAAATGGTCTAAGAATCATAGAGATTAGATACATTTTTAATAATCCTAGAGGATCTTATTATTCCATGAAATGGTACATATTTAGACCAATAAATTTATGTAACAAATGTAAGTATATTTTTTATTTTCTTAAAAGATATGATTTTTTATGTAATAATTTTATGTAATTATGTATAAAACATATAATTTTCGATTGAATCTTTTTTTCTTTCGTATATATTAAGTTTCATGCATTTAGTAATATGTAAAAATCAAAATATTCTAATGAATAGCCTACTTTAGAGGAATTTATTTCACAAATTAAGCTTAATATCTAAAATCGTCTGGGCATAGCGTGGCACTCCGCGGTAAGAAGCCACGAGTCCAGAGCAGCACTCCTTTTTTCTCCCTCCGGTAGTGAAAGGGTTATGCTTACTTATATGAATGTTGTAATAAAAGTTTTCTTAATCGTACCATGAAGTGATTCTGCACATAGAAATAAGGCATATGAATGAATACGCACTGTTAAATATTTCAGGACAACTTCAGAATTAATCATTACTAATGCTCCTAGGTCCATACACATTAAATTGCAGAAAGGCAGAGTAATACATGATGAGGAAACGTGGTTTGCACTAATATCTCTCTAGATAGTAACACTGACTTTTACGTGCTCTATGGAGGAATTCTGACTGGTATGTGATATATGAGATTCTTGCTCCATATGTCACACCCTATGTTGGCGCGATTGGTGGTGAATTCTTCCTAATGAGTAATAATTTCCAATTTCAATGCGCTAGGACTGTTCATTACTATCTCAAGAAACAAGATTAGGAAGGAATGTGATGTCTCAGATTTTAATCGTAATACCCTACATTGTTTTACATCGGGACTGCAGTTGAAGACAGGCGGTTACCTCAAGTTTTCCTCCGAGGTTTTTAAATAAGCTATCTAAAGGAATGCTCCATATATGGATGTTTATTTCCATTTCAATGTGTGACACCTCAACAGGAATTTAATAACAGAGGAGGAATTCGGCGTTGTCAATACATTACGAGTACAGATGCACATTCTTTATTAAAATGGATTAAGTTTTTTTCACATATGTCCGCGTTTTATATTTTATCAAACAGTAAACTTTTGAACAATAATGTATATACTGACGTCGATGCCGATTGGGAGTTTTGCCAAATTTTGCTTGTGCTTGTCATCACTATAGTATCGCAATATGCTACTATATGATTAAATTTAGCATGCTAAAGAAAAAGAAAGAAAATAAAATCTAGGAATAAAGATGGTTGCAAATGATTTTCTGATGGAATATGCGGCGAAAATGTGATTTAACTCTCGTACGTTTTAAAACTTGCCAAATTAACAAGCTTTAATAGAGTAGCGTTAACTCTGCAGATCACTAAAGGAAAGAATGCAAAAGAAATCTAACTTATTTTTTTCGAGATTTTTTTTTAATTTCAGGCTTGTATGTAGAGAGTAATTACAGCCATTAAGAAGACCTTGAAGATATACACCACAAAGAATTTTCTCCTCACTTTCTGCAAAGCCGTTCATATTCACCAGTCCTATTTCTCTTTCCAAACAAGCATATGCTCTCACCACTTTTCAGATATTCATAGATAAAACTTAACTAACCAATTTTCGAGCATTATTCAATAGAGTGGATCCTTTCATTTCACTTTTAAATTAATAAACGGCTTATTTGTTTGCCTTCAGTCATCTCTTTCTAAATCATACTAACAGCTCAAACTGATAAATAGAATTACAAAATGAAGATGATGCTACCCTGCTATGATTCTCTTATGAAAGAAAAGAGACAATTACAGAGACTTCATAAGTCAGCCAAGAATAGTTTAAGCAATGTTCTTTAACTTTGGCGATGTATTTGAAGACTATTTTTGCCAATTGGCGTGAAACTTGGAAATTTTGGAAAAAATTTGAACTTCACATAGGATGGAAAACATCTTGTGAAAACATTATTAAATGACTTCGAACCTAATCAGGACTGCTTTTAACACTTTTTGTACAAAGAACACATTCTTCTAAATGTAGGGTTGTATACTATGATAGAATAGTTGACTATAATTGTTCTAATTAATATATTTTCTCTTTCATTCTTAGAAATTGTAATGTTCAGGATGCACAATCTATAAGGGGGAGGCAATGCCACACACACACACATGGAATTTAAAAATTGATTAATAAAGTGAATAAAAATGTGACTTTTAAAACTCATGGTTGTTTATTTCTTTCGCTAAGAGAGAAAGAGCATTGTATTCTGATGAGCGCAGCATGGCTTCGACCACCAAGTCCGAAGCGAAAGACGATATGAATATAAAAGAGGAGATCTTTTTTACCTTGCGTTATGTTTTATAGCAGGAATTTCCCCCCTAGACGTAATAGACCATGTGGCATAGGTGTAGGGATTTCTAGGGACTTTAGCCACAAACAGAAAGTCTAATTGGGATTATTTCTGACAGATTTACGACCATGGGAAAGCGGATTAAACAAATCTAATGAGTGAGGGATCTTATAAATAAAGGCAAAATTTGGAATTGGATCAGGAAATAAAAATGAACTCTTTACTTTTCAATTAGAGAATAGGAATAAATTCTGATTCAAACTTTTCGAGATATATGGGGAACTTTTAGCTACTTATGCCCTTCTTTGCGGGAAAAGAAGAATAGTCTTTAATTCTCAAAATGTCTCTCGCTCTGAAAAGTGCTGTAACTATCACATTTTGCAATTGAATTTTTGGGGAAATCCAAAATTTCAGGGCTGGTAGAAGCTTGCGCTTTTCGATAAGAAGTTAATTTCTTAGACATTGTTTTTGTCCGGATGTCTTAGCTATTTAGTGCGACATATTGCATAACATATTCACCTGGATATCACCGAACCAACATTTAATACCCAAAATAAATTATAACATATGTGATTAAACGTTGAAATGATTTTTTTTTATTTACCCATTGCTTCTTATAAAATTATAAGATTTAACGTGCTTTTCAGGATATTGATTTCCCCTGATGCTTAGGCACCAAAAAACCAACAGGCGCACACTCACTATCCTAAAAGTGTTCTAAAATATTTCTGTTTATGAAAAGACTGACCTGATATTAATTGAAATCTAGAAGCTCTCTTGTAATCAATTCCCTTTTTCTGTCTCTGATTATGAGGATAATAATTTTATTATCCTCATAATCATAAGTTATTTATTCTGGTTTTGTTGAGGCATTTGATTTTGTTATATTCTTGTACAAACTGAGAAGTGTAGGTTCCAAATTTCTCTTTTTTAAATTGTTTTATAATTTAAATCGAAAAGAAGATTTAATTGAAATCTCTATCATCAAATTCTTATTATTTCGTCAATAAATCGGGTAATCTTTAGCGCTTTAATTTGAAGTTTTTATTATTTATCAATGATTTATAGAATGCCTTGAGATTTTTCTACTTATTTTAAAAAGTAGTTTAAAAATTTATAGACCATTATTCTTATTTCGCTATAGCAAAATTTTGAGATTTCATAGCCATAATATACAAGAAATTAATCAATTTCGAAATTGGATATTTCTAAATGTTTTGTTGAAGAGTTAATCGCATGAGAAATACTTTTAGATTTAATTATAAAACCTTGGGTTAAATGTTTTACATCAATAACATACATATGAGTCAGACAGAAAGCAAATCATTTGAAGTACATGAAAAAAATTCACCTCAGCAACGCACGAGCCTATGTCAATTGTACAAATTGCCTGGATACTCCTTCAAAACTAAAGCATACTTATAACTGTCTAAACTTTTTATCAAATAATTCTAAACTTGAAATGACCCCGCACATTTATTTATCCTCTCAGGAATTTATACATCAGGTGCCTTAGGGGTTCATTTATACAGCATAAAAGCACCTGATCTGGTAGCTGCTGTTATTCACCCCTTTGAGAATCTCTAGTGTGTATTCTGTATTACCCACGACGACGACAACATCATCATCATTGAGAAGGGTATTGTGTATAGTAGGAGATACTACTAATAATTTTTGAAGATTTTTCTGGTTTAATATTTAATAAACACTTTTATTTCTTTTAGACATATTATTATCCAGTGTATAACAGCGAATATATATTCTCCGTATACTTTAATTTTTTTTAATAATATTTTGGTAACGTGGAATACAATTACGATGTTCGTCATCCACAATAAATTGTTTGCTTTTATGCCCATAAAAATTCAATTTTTTAAGACTTTTGGGGTTTGCCCATACGATTGTAGATGTGAATTTTTAAGATATATTTTCCATTTTATCTAAAAATTTAAGCAATAGATTTAATTTTCTTAGGCTTCTTGCGAATATGAATTGTAACAATTTTTCACCAGTCTTTGTTCCATCGCATTCTTTATTGCAGGATATTCACCAATGAAGTTATTTTGAAAGTTCTCCACGAGATAAATTCTGCGTTTTATGTTCTAAATAAAATGCTTCGTAGATCTTTTGTTTCATATGCGATTCGTTTATTAAGCACAGTGACTAAAATTGTTAACCGAACTGCATCCAATTTCTTAGTGCGTGTTGTTTTTAACTTGAATTCATATTTTACTATTTTTTTTGAAATTTTATTGCATTTTAATACCTTAGCCTTTAGAGATTCTTGAATTTAAATATTTAGGGATACCGCAATTTGTTTACTACACTAAGTAACAAAACAAGGAATCCAGGTATTCATCTACATTGCTGGCTGCAACATTTTTCAATACTCCTTGATATTTAAAATGTAATGAAAAATTTCTTATCGATGAATGAGTTTGTTTCAGAAATTGCATTAATAGATGATTTATATATTAGTAAAATGCTGGAATATTTCAATACATTATTTTTTCTACTTTGACATGAAATAGTTTCTCAACTTTTAAAAGTAATTAGGAAATGTAACTGAAATCATATAAAAAAGTTCTTTTAAAATTTAAATGCTTTGGATAGTTTTTTACATGTTACTAGTTTGAAAATTAATCATGCTTCAAAATCATACATCCTTTTTATTTGTAAAATTTCTGATAATTTCACCAGAGAATTTATATAAAAAACCTTACATGAATGCAGTCAATATGTTATAATGTTCTGCCCGTCGAATCGGTTCCTAGTTATGACATTAAGATAATATTTTTGAGCATATACATGGTAATTAGAGATAAAAAATTAAATAAACACTAAAACAGGTGATATACGAAATCCTTCGACTGTTTTGAATATTCCCTACTTAATTTAAATTAGAAAACGTGAAAAATATGATTTTTCTTTACTTCACATTTGTAGAAACACACTTTCGATTTCAACCAATACCTTCAGGGACTTGCTTATATTTCTGCGAAAATTGTTCGTATATAAAAACAAAATGAAAAGCACGAATGACAGATGGTTTCCATTTTGGATGAATGCAAATCAGTTTTCGATATTCTTCTCAGGCCTGTAATGTTTCCTTTTTGTGAATATATTAAACAGATGAGTCTGTTAATGGCTATGGGGGTTAAATATTTTACATCTTGCATTTGTCTATAGTTTCGAATTTAAATAAATAATTAGAGAGCTTAAAAAAAGTGTATATAATGAAAGATTCAATTAACGCTGTTTGCTATACCAAGTCTTTGAAATAGTTTTCTTTTATCGTTTCGATAAACACAGGGATAGAAATAGGTATTAAGATGAATATCTGTTGTTGAAGAATAAGGATGTTTAATTAGTTTTTACTATCTAATACTTCAAAAGACTTTCCCACAAGTTTAATCTTTATGCTTTTGCTTCCGTTCTTCTCTCCATCATTATTTGTTGACAATATAGGCTATTGTTGCCAATGTATGCAAAAAAAAAAAAAAAAATGCTTGTAATGAATTCGCTTCGTGTATTTGAACCCTTTTGTCGAAGTTTTAGTTAGTTTAGTTTTTATTATCGTCACATCGTCACACTAGAAACAACATGAGGGCTATTGGCGATGGACCTCGTAATTTTGAATCTTGGTCAAGTGACGAGGACGACATTTGAGCTGGCACCCCCTTTCCTAACTTCCACACCACGCCAACGAGAGGATTTTGAACACCCACAGATTTAACGTGCATCAGCCCCGGGTACAAGGCGGGTCTTTGGCAGCTAAGGAACGAACCCGCGACTGAACGAAAACTGACGGTCACTAATCTGAAACCATGACCACCAGTCTACGGCGACCACCTATTTTGTCGAGGATAGGAAATATTCATTTTCTTCTAATCCTTCTATAGTGTTTGTTATTTTAGGAAAACTGCATTGCTTATCCTAAATGAGTATATATATATATTTGGTTTGTTAATTTTTGTTACAATTGAATTAACGAAAATTAATTTTGGAAATGAATCTCTTGTTACACATGATCCTTAAATTTTAAATTTCTGTCAGATTTTAAACTTTAGAGATCACTTTTGCTAAGATTTGTAAAAAGAAAACCACTTGTACGTTTTCGAAAAAAATGTACAAGTTTCTTTCTTGCTTTATGTCTCTTTATAGCCTCCATGGCAAATTTCGTTAAGACATATTTAGTTGATATTCTTCAATTTTTCTATTTGCTTTGCAATTTCATAATGTATAATTCAATGCTGATAACTTCATTGAAATATAAATATATACAGTGGCAATTATTTTAAATATGCTTTTATGCAGATAATATCGAAGAATTAAATGTCGATATATGAGGGTTGTGTCCACAAAGCAAGAGAGCTCAATTTCTTAAAAATCGAAAAGATAATATACTCTCACCGTCAAAAAATAATTGTACCTAGAAGGAATAAATAGTCAGATTGAAATGATATTTGCAAATACCTGCCAATAACACAATATGTAATGAGTGAGAATATGACAAAATTTATTGGTTGAAATATAAATCATTACACTTCAAATAAAAGTATGGACTGCCATTATTTTTAATGCATTCTACCACACGTCCTGGAATGGAGTGGTTAGCGCATTTAAGGGTACTTTGACTCAACTCATCTCATGTTGATTGAACAATAGCATGAAGATCTTGTTAATTTGTGGCAGAGGGGGAGTCTTAACAGAATGGCCTATAGTATTCCATAACTTTCCATTGGGAGACAGGTCTGACGACACTGCTGGCCTCAACATACTATCTATGGTTGCGAAAAAAATTCCTGAGATGGCATTGGCACGAAACGGGGGTAGTCTTTTGAAAGAGAAGAGTGCGATAGGCGTTTACAGAAGGCAATCAGAGGACCTGAGTAATATACCTTTGGTGGACATCAAAGTGGCTCTGATGATACTGAACAGTGATCGGATAAAGTACGAAATCGATTCCATACCATTACACTTTGTTGTCTGGATGTGTATAACGAGTGGTAAAAAATCGTCTATCGTGGCACTGGACGCCTCCACATACGGGTGTGGGTATCATGCTCACCGCTACAAAAGCAAGGTCATCACTAAAGATAATCCGCTTCTAATCCGCATGGCTCTATGTTACTCATTCTTGGTACCATTGTAGTCTATGGCAAAGTTTCCGTGGTGTTAAACTCCGAAATGGTCTCCATACCATTAGTTCAGAAGCAAGCAAGAGTCTGCTGATCGCATTGGTACTTACAGGATGATACAGAGAGGGCATCACTGTTTGCATTATGACTGGAATTGGGCCAATTGGTACGAATTGAGCTTGAACAAAAACTGAAGTACAAAACAACTTGCATTCTTGTTTGTAACGTAGATTATAAGAAGTGTCATCAATTCTCGTGGTGACTGGTAAGAATTAAATCATAACTGCAACTGGCAAAAATCATTCCACAAGTCTGACTCCTAATGTTTACGTTTGGCTTAATTTTCATTCCACGAGTCAGACACTCGGGATTCTCATGTTTGGGCCAAAATCTTCCTCATGAGTCAGGCTCGATAAAATATGGGAAGGGGATAACAAGCGAATGTATCTAGTCTAATGTACAAATAAATAATGTCAGTAAATCTAAACTAGGGTAAAATAGGAATGAAGCTAACGAAAACCAATTCTAGAAATACTGGTCAAATCAAGCATTTATTATTTAAGATAGCTCAACGCATGCACTGCGATTAATATCTGTAAATTGAAAAAAAAAAAAAAAAAACCACTGAATTCGCGAAGGAAAACAACTCACACATATAGTGTACTGGTTGAGATCGCATTGAGTGTCGAGTTCTTCAAGGTCATCTTACCTAGAATAACTGTTTCCTCAACGGCGAAATAAAACATCGATTTTGGACAAATTCTGCCCCCATTCTGAAAGTTGCGCGAGGGGAATCTCGTATCATTGTATTTACCGACTTCATCATAATAAGGAGTATTGAATGTCATTTTGTGTCAATACACTCAAAGACGAAACTATCACACACTCCTGCTTAGTTTGGCTTTCATTGGTACAGTGGGAATACAATTATCAGTGTTGAAAAAAAAAGACCTGGGAAATGTAAGAAACGTAAAATAATTATATATTATTTTAATATAAATACTCCATTTTTTTAGCTTTAGAGTGTTAAACCCGGATAAATCATCATCATCATTGCTTATGGCCATATTATCATAAATAATTATCGAGAAATGTGAAACCTAAAACAGTATTACAGTCGTCAAAAAAAAAAGGATCCTTCGAATAACTTTCACAATTCTTATCACAACTATATAGAAATAATATGAAATTTAATAGTTCAAATATAACTACATTATAACATTAATAAGGGGTTATATGCTAAATTACTTTTATCTAATAGTTCACGATATTTTCCCCCTCTTTCAAACGCCACGAATAGGGAAATGAATTATTTAATATTACGCACTATTATACAGCTTCTTAAACGCTAGACGTTTTATGATTGTTTGATTTTCAATGTTACCCAAGTAGTAGCGGGGTGGGGGATTGCAGAAGATTTAGAATTTAGAAGGTTTTGACGCATTCAATTCAAGTGCTCTAAAATATTAAATATGTTTCGATTCATATTGCTTGTGATTGTTATTCATGAACCACATTTTTATTCACGAAATTGTTTTTATTTTTCTTTTATATCTTCAGAGATACTGAAAATAATATCTATTTATTGGTGTAAACATCTTTAAAAAATGTTAAGCAGAAAACTTAATAACATCATATAACTTCCACTTATTATAAGGGGGAACTTTTTAAGTACTCATGCCTGAGAAATTTTAAAGTAAAATTTTACGAAATGTGTTAAATTTAGGCGAAAATATATAAGAGAAAAATAAGGCATCGACAATTAGAAATTTTTTCCAAGTTAATTATGTTAATTAAATTAATTAATTCCTTCAATCAAACTTTTGCATTAATTGAGCAATTGAGTGGATACTTAAAGAGTCTAACTGTGAAGAGAATTTCAAAGTCATTTAGGGTACCCTTTTTCCGAGAGTCGTTATATATTATTTTTATAGCTTGGGGCTTGAAAAAAGGCTGAATGAAATATCAAAATTACAACCCATATCATGCAACCACGCCTCAATGTTATAAAGTCTTTTGGAGTTAGATAATTTGATGGCCTTAAATCAATGCTTAATTAGAAAGTTTCAATTAAATATATAGTTTTGTAATTTTTCAATTAATTTAAGAAATATTTACTGGGAGGAAAACTTCCAAAAATAATCTTGACATATTTTTTCGTTCGAACATTATATTTAATACATTAAAATATTTTTATGCATTATTTTAATGAGAAAAAAGCAAACGAAAACCCCATTATTTAAAAATAACAGAATTTTTTCATATATTCATGTAAGTATTCATCTTCAATTAAATTTAAATATTTAAATTCCAAATGAAGGTTTTTACCATACACTTCATCAACATTTTTCTTAAGAAACTTTACAAAGCTTCCATTTGCAGGAACATATTTAATTACTGATCTTGGTTTACTTGCCTGAGAAGTAAAAAAGCTTTCAAGTATATAAAACACCACGAAACGGTATACAAAGACAGCTACCGTAACCAGGGGCCCAATCTATACACTGTACATCCTGAGGCTATAGAGTTTTATGCGTTGTTTAGTGGATTAAGCTAGAACATATTCACAACCACACGTTTCAAACATTTATAACGTAAAGTTTTCGTCTATTGTAGAGGAAATATGAGACTTTCAAAACTACATTCTTTGTAAGAGAATTTAAGTACAATAATTTTAAAAAGAGCTTATGTTGAAGTTTCAATTTACGCGGATTTGAAAAATTTATACTTTCTCTGATACAGTTATCATTCAAATGTTAACTAAGTTGAGAGGAATAGATAGTCTTGCAATACCAAGTACCAGACATATTTTAAATGAGAAAAAAGGAACACTTATAATATATTCTTGTTTAAAATATTCTAGCAGTTGAGCGTATATTGTTTTAATAAGTTTATATACATAAGTTTATATTCATTTTTTTAAAATTTAGATATATCTGTTTGATATATTACTATTTCTTATATATAATATTTTTTTGTGTTGAAAAATTTCGCGTTTGATGATGCATACAATCTCCATATTTTCGATGTCAAATTTGAATTGTTTGCTTTCCTGATAAAATGTGCATTTGTACATAAATATGTTTCACGTTTCTCTCGAAAGTTTCAAAGACATTTTTGGAAATTTAGTAAACCTTTTTATCTTAAAGTTTTAATTATTACTAAGTAAGTATCGCGTCAAATTTTAATTATCGTTACTCTCAAAATGGGTATCGTAAAGTTATAATTATTTCTAAGAAATAATCGTGCTACTTGGTTAAAATTTATTTTGCGTTTGAACTGATCTCTATGTACATAATTCTGTAAATTTTAGTCAAAATATTGCTTTGTTGGTTTCAGGAAGCCATAGAATCAAGTAAGACGTGAGGTTGCGGTACCTTAGTGGTCATGGTCGCGGACTCACGGCCGGCGGTTTTTGTCGAATCTCGAGTTTGAGTCTTGATGCCACCAAGACCCGCGGTGTAGTCGAGGCTGATGTACGTTCAATCTGTGGGGCCCAAAGTCCTCCCATGGCGTGGTGTGGAAGTAAGGAGAGGGAGTGTCACAGCTCAAGTGATGTCCCCGTCAGTTGACCAAGACTCAAAATTACGAGGTCCGTCGCCAAGAGCCCTCGTGTTACTTCTAGTGCGACGTTAGTGAAAACCAAACTAATCAAGTAAAACGCAATTCGGAGAAGAAAGAGTTACATCAGATGAGCTCTACAATGATTATTTTTGAAATGTTAAGAAACAATGATAAAAAATATAAATTTAGAGATGTAGATTATAAATCTCATTAATAATAAATAAAATTAAATTTCTCTCTCGATTAATTTTAGTAATAATTAAAATTGTATGATAGGGTGGACTACTTCAAATTACGACATTCTTAAACCAAGCAAATCAATATTAATAGTTGTAATAACATATATATATATATATATATATATATATTGTATATAACAACTTTATATACAAAAGGATCAATTGATATGTAGAATAAATTTTATCCCGATATAACAATTATTTCTAAGTAAAAATTAAAGTTACACGATACCACCTTGTATTTTTAGAATTATACTGCCCACTTAAAATTCTCACTCACGCGCTGAAGACAACATGCTATTAATTTGAGCTCATTTCAAGTTTTTTGAAAAACATTTACGCACTAAACATGGTAATAATTCTTAATTTCATATCATTTTATTTCAATTGGTTTTGGAATAACATTCTTACGTTTTTAACAGAATTTAGGACTTATACAGATCCATGAATTAGTTTCCCTGTAAAGACTCAAGAGCCTTTTTCTATCCTGCAACTATTTCCTTGTTCTATCTTCTTCATTATTTAGATCAGAATCGAGTGAGCTGTTTATATCTAATGAGTCTTTGTTTGAATAACCTTTCATTGTTACATTTCTTTTTCATAATTTAGAGTTTATATTCTAATTTGAATCAGTACAGTTAAAATATCGCTACTTTTTTCTTCCATCCTGTAAAAAGCTATTTTTGTAAAATTTCGACCTGTTGCGGGGATAACTAATGACTCAAGAAAATATTTACTTTTGCTACCTGTATTATTGTGCAGTGTTGCATAGATTTACATTGATCTCATTAATATAATTAAAAATTGAAACCTTATTTTCTCAAAGCTCGATGACTTGAACATTTATTCTTATTGAATAAAATGCTATAGTGCTCAGGTTTGTAATTGTTTTATTTGCTTATTGAGCTTCAAAATTCATTATTCATGTATCAATTCACTATTACACTATTAGATATTGGTCCATAACAAATAATATAACAGTATCGAAAGAAAAGTTGGGTACAATGCTATACATTTTATTCATTATAACTTTTGTTTAGATAAAAATACAAGACTTTCTAAACAGTTATAGAGTTAAATTATAACACAAAACTACAAATAAAAACGACTTTTTAATAATGAGTTCTAAGTATTTTGCAAAACTGTGAAATTTGTCAGTTGACTGGAATAGTTAGGAAAAAAGTGGAAAATAAAAGGGAAATAAGGAAAAAAAGTGGAAAGTAACAAAGGGAAGAAGGAAATTAGGAAAAAAAGTGGAAAGTAATAAAAGAAAAAAGTAAACAAGGAAAAAAGTGGAAAGTAATAAAGAAAAAAGTGGAAAGTAATAGAGTACAATCAAAATAAAATAATGTTTTTAAATGTTTTTTTTTTCTTTATTTGTTTATGATATGTGTTTTGGGAAACGTTTTAAATTTTTACTTTAATGTATTTCAAAGAAGATTTAAGTACCTAGTCTCGATCAAATATGTCTGTATTATACTAAACGTATCATAACATATTATTGAAACTTGTGTTCGTTCCCTTGAAAATTAATTATTTCCCTCATAAAAGTATGAACTAGAGAGCCTTTGTTGTTTTAGAACTTACTTTACATAAATTTTAATTGCAAACAGAATTCTCAATTCTCTTCTACTTCTAAACTGAAGTCTTAATTAAATATAAACTTACATTGGGAGGGCGGGATTTGAGAAATTCAAGATAGGACTTAGTAGGCTAGTAATAGTACTTTTAAAGAGCGTCCACATATACCAGTATCAAAGAACGCTAGCCAATTTCGAGATCAGAAAACTGGAGAAAAAGCTTCATATGAACAACCTTTTCTTTATTAACTGTGTGAGATGAAATATTTTTTGAACGATTTTATAATTAATATTCTGGTCGTACGTAATTCAAAATTTGTAAATGAAGAGATTACTAGAATTTACGAATAAACAGAATCCTGTCGGATTTTTTTTTATAATAGTAATTAAAATTTCAATTTATTTCCATTAGAATGTTTAAAAATCAATTAACTGCTTAGAAATAAAATATTAGTTTAAACTCAGGTTTCATGAGTTTAAATAGTTTTTTTTTGTAAGGACAGTTATTTATGATTAATTTACGATATTTGTAAACTGTTAATTTTTTTTTAAAAAAGAATCATAATTTTTTCTAAATAATTAAAAGAAAGTTGTTTAAAGGCAGGATCGAAGCTGACCTACAGGTTGTTTAATAAGTACGATACAACTATGGCTGTATCATAGCTGTCCGGGAGTTAGAATTTACTTGTATGAAAGCTGTTCTTGAAACTTTGAACCATTTTTCTCGGAATGGAATACTGGTCAGAATAATATTAGAATTGTACTTTAGTACTTGTATGCGTGGACACTCTTTAAGTGTACTAATTGAAACTGAATACTATCCCGAAATGAATTTCTCAAGTCATTCCCTCCCTTTTGTTAGACCAATCAAAATGTGTAGCTTTGATAACCTAATACACTGTTTTAGAAGTCATATTTCATAAAGATTTATTTGAAAGTCACCTCTTTATTCAGAGTAACCAGATGAAATGGTAAAGTGTCGTTAGATTGCACTTCATTTTTCTCTAAATTGACGCTATTTTTTGAATTTTTTTCTCAAGAGAGTTATTTCTTGTGATTATTGCTTTGGCAACGGCCATTGCAACTGTTACTCTAGAGTATTCAACGATATTTTCTTTTCTTTTCCCCTAAAGGCACTATTTTATGAACTTTTCCCCCAATAGGAC
Source organism: Nephila pilipes (assembly GCA_019974015.1). Lineage (NCBI taxonomy): Eukaryota > Metazoa > Arthropoda > Arachnida > Araneae > Nephilidae > Nephila > Nephila pilipes. Next base: position 981,960 of record BMAW01103592.1, read on the forward strand.
CTACTCGATTATCTGATCACGGATGTGCTTCGTGAAAGGCAAATTCAAATAAACAATATATTGGGACGCTTTGAATTTTATCTCCCAAAATTTCTTAAAAACTATTTTTCATTCCCAGTCAAAAATCTGAATTAAAAATGAGCCTCAAACGTTTTTAACTGACTTACATTTAATTGAACTTTTGCGAACTACTCTAAAAAGTTATTAACCAAACTTCAGGTAGCTAACTACTATGACGGACCACATTCTTAAAGAATCCACAAGAAACTCTGACTTAAGGATTTTTTCTTCAAAATTATTTTATAGAAACAATAAAATACTTTAAGAAAATATTTTTGAATTGCAAGAAATGTAATAAAATAATTACTGTTTAACTAAAAAGAAATGTAATAAAATAATTACTTCTTAACTAACAAGAAATGTAATAAAATAATTACTTCTTAACTAACAAAAAATGTAATAAAATAATTACTTTTAGATATTGTTCAGCCTAAGTGTACTAATAACTTTGTAAAGATAAATGTATAAAATGGCTATTTTTAGACATAAAGTTATTTTAATTTATTATGTTTCTCACATAACTTTTATTTGCTGAAGAGCCTCAGCATTCACCTGCTAGAACCATTCGGGGCTTTTGAACCACTTTATGGCATTCCTTGACATACAGGTTGTAAGAATCTCTCACCTATAAAACATAATTTCATTTAAAAGAAATAAATTGCATATTTAAAGTTATCTTACAAGTTTGCTTTGCGATGTAAGATTCTATCATCACATGCTAAAAATTCTTTTGATAATTTTTTTATAATACCTTCTTTGGTTTCGATGATAATAACCTATTTATTTGAAATTCGATAACTATTTGAAAAATAAAATTATAGATGGAAGTTTTTAAGCGGAAAAAAGCTACAACAAATTCTTTCCTTTTCTTCGAAATAGGGAAAATTCTAAGATAAGTGGCGAAAGACGAGTAAAGTTATAGAGTCTTGGACTAAAACGGAGATTTTCTTTTACTCTTTTTCAATGTCAATATTGCTTTGTCTTTTATCTGTCTCTTCTGATAGAAGCTCAGGTTTAAAAGTATTCCTAGAATTATTTTGGGATTTTTTTGCTGGGTATTTAGTAGTCTTTTTTTTTTTTTTTTAATTCTATGACAAAAACAGAAAAATTGGAAAAGTATTTGAATATATATATATTTTTTTTTGCAGATTCGACAATTTGGAGGAGTTAAAAGTTTAACAAAATTTGATGATTATCGATAAGAAGTAGGGAAAAGTATCTCCAGGAATACTAAAAATAAAAATGAATTAGTCAAAAATAACTTCATTAATTAAAGGAAATTGTCGACTATCTTACAGTTGAAGGAAATGATCTTTTATTCTGATTAGTTGTAGAATATACTTTAGCCTTTTAATATAGTAATTAGTAGAATATCATTAACATCTTGAGGAATATTATACTCTATTTAGAGCATTCTGAAATACAGGGTATCCCGGAACGAGGTTGACAATCTTTAAGGAGGGGTAGGGTACATCTAGGACGACTCGGAGTCACATGATATTAATGGATCAGGAACGACATACGAATATGATAGTGAACTCAGGAAACACACGAAAACAAAGTACATTTTATAACTAAAAATATAAATAAAATCTTACATTGGGTAAATAAAATCTAAAAATATAAAAAAATTGTTCTGGTGAATGGCTTGTAAAGAGTAAATTTCATCATCAAAGGAACTCTTTTTATTTGCAACGCATTGAACAGAGTTTGTTCCAATTTAATTGTTTAATCGATTAAATCTCTGTTTTATTTTAATTTATTTATTTAAAAATAAATAATTACGGAGTGTGATCAATGAATAATTCAAATACATAAAACAGTTTCGCAAAACTCAGTATAAAATATCGCTGATCAATTTTAAGTTTCACCAACGGGCAACTATAATATCAATATATATATATTTATATAAAAATATTATTTTGCAAGAAAAGAACTATGCTAATGTTCTTAAGTATACAAAATATTACAATGCAATTAAACATTGTTTTGAAGAAATCTCTCGAGTATTAAGTATGTTTCTCTTACTATAAGTAATCATTAATTACGAATAATAATTGATATTTTAATACAAGTTACTTTCAGACGCTTTACCTGTTGTTATAGCAGTATTTATCATCTTTGAAATCTGAAATTAGGCTTTTTTAAAATCTAAATACTTAGCGGCTGTGATTACAATTTGCAAATAAAATACACAGAAAGTTATTTTAAGGTGACAGTACATCTACAAAACACAATTTTGTGTCATGATATAGATTTTTTACTTTTTGAATTCATAATAAAATTCAATCTTTTATCTTTATAACTCTTTTTTAATTTTGTTTCTGTCTTATTTAGAAGCTGGGTTACAGCTGTTTTAATATTATTTGATCATGAATTTCTCTGACCGGAAAGACTCTAAAAATGATATTTTTCAATACTGCAAAACACATTATCGCAAAATGTTATGCATCAATGAATGAGAAATTGTGTATATGTATATATACAATTTGACCCTACACACACACACACACACACACACAGAGGGGGTGTTGTGTATGTGTTTCAAATACTTGTGCATAGAAAAGACTGTTCTTGATACTGAATAATAGTTTTATTGCAATCAAGTCATCAGAATGACTTTTAAAGAAATTTTCAGTGTTTAAACTATAGTTTCCTACTTAAGGGCTATATTATCAAATTAATGGTCTATTCTCTAGATAACGTTATATTCTGTTCAGTTTACAAAATGTCAGTATATATTTAGTTCGTTTTAAGTAACTATGTTTTGAGGAAAATCTTAATTTCTGTTCGTATCAGCGTAAAAGACTCTTTGGACAGTAAAACTATACTTTATACTATAAAACTTTTCAGGGATGTTTTTCTAATTTTGATGTCCCATAAGGCCACAAAATATGTATGTATAGGAAAAATTTACGTTAATTCAAAAACTTTCCTTCGAAGGTGCACTGTTACCTTAAAAAGCGATGCTTGCAAATTGTCTTCGAAATTTTGTTTATCTTTTCCTCAGACTTTTATGTAGCATTTTTTGCTTGGATATTTTGAAATGATATTATAAGAAATATTTTTTGTTTTACTTACTTTTAATTAGAACGGATATGTCGTTTCGAAATATGAATATTGTATATTTTTTTTAAATGAATATCAACAGTGTGTTTTGAAGTGAATATTTAATAATAAGAAATATTCAATTTCTTAAAAATGAATATCAACAATATGTTTTGTGTAATGAAAGAAAAAGGAATTTTTTTTGAATGTTTTAACTGTCAATAATACTATTTAACTTTAGACATGATTTGTATTTAATGGAAATAGTGTCTAGTTTAGATGATTTCTCTGGAGAGCTGTTTTGAAGGAAAGGGTATTAAATAACATAAATGACAAATAATATTAATAATTAATGAATGAATGAAATAAAATGCTAACTATATCAGGTTTGACATGCGAACAAGAGTGGTATAATTTTGTTCAATAAAAAACACTTCTTCAGTTTATAAGTATTTGGGAAAGAAATTGTCTTAGGCTAAGACAAAAAGAAAACAATAATACAAACATATTTTGGTAGATATATTTAGATTCTATTTATTTGTAAAGAAAATTTTAAGAATTGAATTTCCATGTCTGTTGACAGTCCTGTACCATGTTGAATAACAAACTTCCTTTTATGCATGTTTATTTCGCAACCCAGAGATACATGTAGAAAAATATGTAAATAATGTTACGGATACTGTGTCAGAGTCTTGTCATCAGAGTGAGTCTCCTGTCAACGAAAAATATATATGACTCACGTACTGCCCCCCCTCCCCAATGCAAAGTGGTCCCCGTACCTCAATTCTCTTTTATATATGATTTCACCACACCATTTTTCCCTTTTGTGCAGTTCACATTCAACATTTATAGGTCTGATTCACGTGGCTTTGTAATTATTGTTATTTTCGAGTGTTCTATGGATCAATATGCAATTAACTTTAGGAAAATATGAAACTGATCTTTTTGAAATTTTATATTTGTTTCAATATTATGTTTGAATCACCAAATACTACCCACACATCTCTGTTATTTATGAACTTTTTTATGGAGTCTAGAATTCCTGTTTGCAAAATTATTACTGAACAACTTTTGTTATTTAGCACAATACCACACATATCATGCAAATTTTGTTTACTTTTAATATTTTGATCACTTTATTGAAATTGTTTCAGTGTTATGTAAAGGTGGAGAGATTTTTAGACATTAATTTTTTAAATATGACTTTGTTAGGTATATCACGTTTAGATATTACTCCATTCGAAAGTTTAAAATTAACTCCTCACTTAGATACCCTCGTAAGATAAAGTTATGTGTTAGGGCCCAACGCACATCCGCTGAAAAAGGATTCAGCACATCCTTCTAAAGGGGGAAATTTGTAATGATTCAAATTTAATTTGTAATAGTTTTACTGAAAAGTAATTTAATTTTCTAATTTTTCCCATTCTCTCACTTATGAGTAAAGCTTTCATCTTAATTCTAGATACAAATCCAAATTATCCTTTAATTTATGCAATCACGTGCTCATAAAAATTTACTGAATACACAGTTTTCACGGTTGAAGACCTGTGGGGAAAATCCCTACTAGGTTATTGGAGGCCATTTATATCCTTCAGAATACCTACACCTTATGCCATGGGTTCTATTACATAAAAGGGAAAAATCCCTTGTATAAATAGAAGAGTAAAGAGAAATTCTCTCTCTTCTGCCTCCGTGTTGCTCATCTCCTGAAATTGTGTATACTGTAACTCTATATGATGGAGTTCATCATCTGTTTGTAAAATTGCCTCGTTCTCTTCGAAGAATAAATAGACTTAACAAGTAAAACTAGTCTGTCTTATTAAGGCCATGACTGTGAATGTATATATATATATATATATGATCACACGTATCTAATTCCCCCCTGAAATGCCATGGGGGTAATAAAGCGATTTGAGATTTAAAAAAAATATCCCAACATCAATTAAAAATGATAAAAAATGTTTTAATATGAATAATTCGTTTTGAATAATTTTATTGAACACCTTATTATGAACACCTTATGAAAAGTATAATATATTTTTAATGTAATACATTAATTATATACTTTTATTTGTTACTATCGATTAGGATATCTTTAAGAATAAATTTTGGTTGACTTTTAATAAAGAAACAACTATTCTAAACTATTTGTTGAAATATCAGTATTTTCATATGAGGTTATTTGATTTGAGAACCTCTTCCCGTGAATGAACTGGGACTTATGTAAGCTAGAATAGAAATTGTGAAGTGTTACGAACAGTATTGCTGAGATTACATTTATAAACTGCTGAGAGTTTAATAGTATTAGAGCTTTGGTAGATGGAGTAACAGAACATTGTGCCTACGCTGAGTAGAAAAAAGGAATGAAGGATTCGAAGTCAACGAGGAGTGGGGAAAGAAGGTAATTATTATTGACTTGGCTCTGCTTAGTAATTGAAAGATAAGTAAATATTTATGATATTAATCTTTGGGTTCGGATGTTTGTTTGGATGAAATCCCGTTAAGAATGTTGTTAATATTATGTTTTGGGTATACTAAGATTTGATTATGATTTGGAATTCCCATAGTGTTTGAATTCATTAATTAGAGACTATTTTTGTGACTAAATTATTGAATATTAAGGGATAAGATGCGAGGAAGAAGTAATATTGTGGCGATGCAAAATATAATTGTCTTTACTAATTGAAAAAGAGATTTGTTTGTGTTTCTCGTGAATTTTAGTCCCTCGAATAAGAAACTCTTCTCTTAATTCTTTACAATTTTAATAATTAAAGTAAGCGACTAATGTTCTTCTAGTATGGAGATATATCAGTTTCTTAAGCAATTTGAAGTCTAATCGAAGATCTTTTACCTAAATGTAACAAATTGTTTCAATTCTAATGCCGATAAAAATACTTCAAATAAATAACTTTTTCAACTATAGAGGCTTAAATAAGATATAATTAAAGTTCTTTAAATGAAAATTAATCAAATTAGTAGGAATAGAAGAGTATTCAGATAATATATTCTACTGAAGAAAATCTCATTAATTTATAATTAGTTAGTTCTTTATTAAGAAAAAAGAATAACAAGTGTAATTAAAAATATCACATAAAGTTTAAAGAAAAATTAATTGAACAAAACGTAATTAAAATTAAATTGAAAATTTCGAATGCACACTACATGGAACGTTTTGCGGAAAAATTTAGATTTTGCTCTAATGATCTCACTCAAGTCTAACGTAGAGCAGATGGAGTGGATCTTATTAAAATGCAAAGGGAATATTTATAGACTCGAACGTGATTTTCGCTAACCACTTTTGTGAAACTTATTTAATGGGGTTTTTTTTGGATTAAATTTTATGTCTACATAAAGCCTCCCCCTTTTATGTGTTATTTATTTATTTATTTTCAAAAAAAAAAAAAAAAAAAAAAAAAAGGTTTTTGATTAGAAAGCAATTTTAAGGAAACAACAATAATCGATATTTTGGTTTTAGTTCAAAATAATATCAATGAGGAAAATAAGCTTTTTAATTTCGCCGAGATATTTTAGTGTGTTAGTTAACATGTAAAACGAATATAAACAAATAAAGGCAATACTTTAGTTATGTAAAATAATCGATTGTTATGCATATTCATTTTGAAAATTCATATGTTTTGGTCGAATGAAAGGCATTCTGCCCTTTTTTCGAAATATTATTTGCAATAACAGTTATAATAAACATTTATTAATAAGCTAATCACCATAGCCTCAATTTTGTTTAAATCATCAAAGGGAGAATTACGTATTTCATTTGAAATAAAAAAAAATCGTATCTGTTCTATTTTCTAAATTTCCTTTTTTATAATATATAAATTATATTGTTTTTCAATGAATTCGTTCCGAAATTCAAAACCATTAATTAATTGTATTCACGTACGTTAAATCCCTACTTTAAGCGTTAAATTGTCAGTGCATATCATTTTCAGTTGAAATTTCATCCTTTAATTAAGCAGGGAAAAGAGTTATAAAACCAGGTACCTCTTTTTTTTCCTAGCAGCACTGCTGTCTGATGGCTTACATATGATATAGGACCCATTATCCCTGCAAAAATAAATGTGCTTTCGATTCCTGTTTTCTCATGTGTTTTTCAAAAACGTGAAAATATTTTAATTTGTAAGGCCCTCCCCCCAGTTACATCAGCTACGATACGTCTACGTAGCTTTTATTCAAAGAAAGTGATATAACGTTTGGTGCGGTTATTCTCATAGGTTTTATCGTATTCGCGGAGTCTGTAAATTGCTCTTGTTTCAGTTGGCGTCAATGACTAATCCTGTGTGGTACTCGTGGTACGGTGACAAAAAAGTCCAGCTTGATAAACATTCAGCAACAGCTGAAATTGTCGCCTCCAGAAATAGCAGGAGTCGTACTTTATTTTATATCTTTATTGTGGATATCCGGCATTCTCTGGAAAACAGGGGTGAAACACAAACTAAAACGGGGATTCTGTAAGCATTTTGACTTGGTCTCCTACAAATCTAAATTA
>BMAW01103595.1:0-20649 GCA_019974015.1 Nephila pilipes
TATCTAGACGATATAAGTATACTTCAAGAAGTATAATGAGGTTTCCATATATATATAGATAAATAGATAAATTTTGGCATCGAAATAATTTATTTGACTCTAAGAAATTTATTAAAAGTTTTTGCCAGAATTATGAATTTCCAGGAAAAGGTGAAATTGCTTCAAATAAATGAATGAAGTAAATGAAACGTATTCTATACATTAGAATTGAAGAAAATATAATGCATCACTAAAGAAAAGCTTGCAATGATTTTGGGAGAAAAAAGAATTTTTAGTGAAAGCGTAAGAGAAAATGTATAAGAAACAAAAATATATAAAATAGAAAACTAATTATGAAAAAATCATTTTAATGTTCTAAATATTGAAATGTTTAATCATAAAGAACTTAAAGGTATATTTTCCATTGCTTTTTTTTATAAGCTCTTATTTAACTTGTTTTATTTATATGTATGTAAAACATGTATTTCTAGTTTAAATTTTGTATTCGAGATTTTCAACCTTCTTTCTATCTTCAGAAACGGAAGAAATTTTATGAAATCCTATAATTCCGTTGTCAATACAATATTACGATATGCTCAAGCAATGACGGATATTGGCAGCCAGGATGGATCGGCCTTGTTCTTAACAACGTGTAATAGAATTCAAGTTTTGCACACATGTATAATTCTAGTAATTGCTTTTTAGCTTTAAATTTCAAGCGTAAAGAGAGTTAAATAAATAGAAATAAAAAAACATTTTTAAATGAATTTCTTTTATTTATTTATTTAAAGATGAACTAAGGTGTATAAAACTACTTTTAAACTATATATATATATATATATAATTTATAAAAGCTTGAGGCATTAATACTTCTTTGAATGTCTTATATATAAGTAAGTAGCTAGGTACTTAATATAGGTGTAGGTATTATAGTTAAACAATTCAAGCATTTTAAAAATTATTCATTGCTTTACATTTAATAAATTATTTTTACAACTTTCAGTTTAACTTTAAATAAGGACTTGATTTAAAAGTATTTTAATATTACTTAATTTATTTGTATTTAAGTTAGATTAAATACTAGAGAATCAACTCTTTATTCGTGTATATATATATATATATATATATATATATATATATATGTGTGTGTGTGTGTGTGTGAGTGTGTGTATGTATGTTTCTTCTTTCCCTTTCCCAAGAATTAATAAATTAGTTACTCAAATAATAGAACTTACTTCAGGTAAAAATACTTTCTTGATTCAAAATTTAATTAAAAATGTATTTGATTTCACTCTCTTTATCTAATTTAATTTAATAAGTGCAATATCCTTTTCTTTTACACAGTATTAAAACATTTACTTACATTCTGCAGACTGTCTTTAATCTATTATAAAACAGTATGGTATTACATTACATTAAAACGAATATTTTGTTACAATTATTCTTAAAATATGAATAATTTGAAGAACACGTCCAAAGCTTAAATCAAGATGTAATATTAAATCTCTTTCAGTTTTATCAAGTCATAGTTTTCAACAAATCATGAATGTTATTTTGTAACATCTAACACTTTGAAGCACGAAAATACAAGAGTCATAAATCTTTTCAATGACCTAGCAGCCTCCAAAGTAGTAAATACATAATTATGACTCCCAATGCATTTATTCCTAAAGGAATGGCTTACGCTTGGATTTACCTTTCTGAATAATTTTAGAAGTATTACAATGTCTCGTTTTGCCATGCTTATACTATCTAATCCCCCCTATTGTTTAGTTCTAATAACTAATTAAAAGTACTTAAGTTCTGGAGTAATCTTGGATTGTGTTCTTAATTATTAGCGACGAATAAATTTCAAATAGCTAATAGGTAAAATTCCTAATATGACGAATATGTATATATTTGAGCGAGGATCATTATTAAATGAAAATAGAATTGATTTTATTTTTATTTTATAGCAGCAATAGCTAAATATCTCTTTGGATTCATTTAATTTAATAACATTCATCATTTGCTTTCATTTTGATACCTGAACATAGAATATATTATCGTTAACTAAATTTATTATGTACTTTAATATTTATCGTTTGCTTTAATTCAATATGTGAGTACTAATATGAATTCAATCTATTACCATTTACTTTCATTCCTTTTGTTGTAAAAAGTTGGCATCATATTTGAAGTTGAGAAGTTGGTTTATTTCAGTGTTGCTACGAGATTTCGATGGAATGAACAGCAAAATGAGATTCGAAGAAATAGTCCCTTTTTGTAATTTTAAGTTAATCATTTAAGTCGGCATTATTTTTATGGGTAATGGTATTGTCAGAATTTGGAATCTCGGTCAAATGACGAGGACAACATTTAAACCTGTGCCCCTTCTCTAATCCTTCACACCATATCAATGAAAAGACTTGGAGCTTCGACAGATTTGACGAGAATCACCTCAGCTATACGGGCCGTCTTAAGTGTTAATAAGGACTCGAACGTACAACTCGATTGAAACAACGCCAGTTACGAGTTTGCAACTATGACCACTAGGATATCGGTGCCACAAAGAGTTTAGAGGAGCAGTTTAACTCTTTAAGCACTGTTCCATACTGGATGGCTTTGTTTCAGAAGATTATCGACTAAATAAATGAGTATATGTGTAGAATACAACGACGCCCAACGACTGCTTAAAACTTAAATATCCTATCGTGTTTGCTTTGGCAAGTATATACAAAACTCGACTGCCTCTATTAAGAATATCTGGTTTATGTTTGAATTATATTTGATGTATGTTCGATCCTTTGAATATCAAGAGACATTGCAAAAAATTTGGAAATGGTAAATAAACATGAAAAATTCTAGAAGTTCTGATTCCATTGCATAATGAAGAGAAAAATTAATAGATTTTGTACCATATAATTATAGCTTTTGGAAAACCTAATTCAGAGATGTACATATGTAAAAATAAGTATTATTGTTTTCAAATGAAACCGCAACAGGGTTCTACGCATATTTCCATTCAATGGAAAGTATGAAACTTTATAAAACGTCTTTTGATTTCAGAATCTCCGTGAATGAACCATATTAGGAAAACCAGCAATACCATGTTGAAGTGTATCGAATAAATGTGATTAGAAAGCGAAATTTAAAATGTTTATACGCAGCGAAGATTTTAAATGTGCACGATGTTTAGTGTCAGGGGATTATTCAAGAGCCGATATGCTGAGATTGAAATTGTTTCAATCTTGACTTGAAATCACTTTTGTGGTGATTTCAGATAAGCAGAATTTTCTGAAAATCTTTAGTTTAGAACACATCAAGGTTTCTGCATCCATTCATAACATGAATATTGAATATTTATCACTCTAAACTAAAAATAAATATTGGTTAAATATTTGACTGTGTGATTCTATAAGAGATTAATTTCTTAGGGAAACTAATGAAGCAAACCATACGTAGAGAAACCGGAGTGGCACAAAACAATTTACAGCAGTTTACAATGGTGCAAAGAGAAAATGTAAAGATCTTCGTTTGTTCTACTTTCAAACTTGTATGAGGATATGAATCCAACAAAGGAAAAAAAAAGAGTTTTAAATGTGAGCCCTTTTGAAATGTTTAATATATGAGTGAAGGGCTTAAATTTCTGAAAACTAGAGATAGGTTTTAATTAATTTCTTGCTAAAAACACAGTTTAATAATCTAGGATTGATATCTACTTAGATAGATTTTACGATTGACTTAAACATAGTTAAAAGATAACTTGCTATATTTTTTTTTCATGCATGAAATGTGTTTGATTCTGTAAAACTATTGTAATGGTCTGACTAACTGTATACTTTATATTTTGCAACGCTCTCTGGTAGGATTCATCAATTTTCTTCCGCCGAAAAAGAGAATCTCCCTCTCTTTACGATGTCTTCCACAAATATTCTACTTTCGCCTATAAGCAGCATTACAATATAGGGTTCTTTACTTCTGGACACCTTGCACTAAAGAAATATTTCTATTTTAATATGTTTGCTACACACATCTACTTTTTTGTGTGTGTGCAAACCCGGGCTTGAATGAAAACCGAATAAACGGACTTGAATTTTGCTTATACCTTACAAACATTAGTTTTAAAGTAGTGGGCGCTTCTATTGTTTTGCCAGTATTCATATATGAATTTAGAACAAAAAAAAATGAATATGCTTGCATCTGCCTGTTATGTGTAAACGCTCCCCAAAGGAACACAATACAAAACATTTGTTCGAGTATAAACTTAAGACATAAATACACAATTTAATAAATCTGCGAAGTACTAAGAATACAACCGGTAAACATTCGACTCCTGAAAGAATGCAAAACAACAACTTCTCTCAAAGTTATTACTATGTAGGAGAAGGTCGTAGCCAAGTTTCATAACTCCGGAGACTCACGGTTGCAGTTATCGTGATGTCTCGCCCCTTGAATGTTTTTTACAAGCCATTGAGCTTATTTTAAACTTTTATTTTTGTATCTGCAGTCATTTGTGATATTCTTTTACAGTCCAGGACAATTTGAATGTAAATAAAGGGCTGTTGAGTCGCAAAGTCTTCATGCAATAACTATTTACAACCGAATCATAATGTAGGACAGTCTAAGTAATAAATTTAGTCTTAACTAATGCTATGTTTGCTTCGAAGTAGACGTTAACAGTAATGTGCTATTTAATCTGAGCAGACTAGACGGTTATTTATTAGTAAATGAACAGAAAATTTATTATATAAAAAATCTGGCTACCGATTTATTTCTAAATAGTAGTATTCATCATTCGTTTTATTTCAAAAAGAATGTATTCTTTACTTAATTAAATATTATTATTATACGCATAAAATAAGATATTTTTCAGTATACGTATCCCCGGTTTTAACGAGTTCATGACCAGCATTGGTTTCGTCGAATCATGGGTTCGAGTCCTGATAACACTACAGATCTATTATGAAATAGAGCTTTTTATTAACTGTTTGAATGTTAATTAACGTCGCACTTAGATGCAGAAAGAGGATCGTAATTTTGATCCTCAGTCAAGTGATGAGGAGACAAATGACTGGCACCCCTCTCCAAACTGCCACACCACGCCAAAGGGAGGACTTGAAACATCTTCCAAATTGAACGTACATCATCCCTATTACAAGGTAGGTATTTAATGGTGCCGGGACTCCAATCCACGACTTGATGGTAACAAAACTGGCCACGAATTCACGATCATGATTAATCGTATTTTACAAGGGATGATTCAAGTTAAATCCGTAGAAGCTCAAAGTCCTCTTGTCGATATGGTGTGGAAATTAGGAGTGAGGGGTGCCTGCTTTAGCATAATCCTGGTTACTTGACCATGGCTTAAAATTATAAGGTTTATCGCCTGTAGTCCTCGTGTGTTGTTTCTATGTGCAACGGAAATAAGTAATCAATCTATGCCTTTGATAGAAAACCAATATTTGATCAACTTAAATAAAAACATCACTATTCAAAAATACTCTACATGTTAAATTATGAATATTCACTAAAGCACGAATTAATGAAACATAAAAAAACCGTGATGTATAACTACAATTATAAATATCACTCTCTAAATTACTGGAAATAAAATCATACTCAAATATAAACTGAATTAAATTATAAAATAGCATATATGTGTGATTAAATAAATCAAATTTAATTTAAAAACTACTTATTTGCAATGAATCTAAGATATCTAATTAAAATTTAAAGTCAATGGGTATTTTTTTTAACTACAAACAGGGAAACATTTTTAATTACAATACATTTTTAAAAACTTAGCGTTAAAGCTTATCAATATCAAACGTTTAAAACATATAGTCACTTCTTTCGAAAACACTTCCTGTTCTTCAAGCAATTCAGATTTCTAAAAGAGTTTATCAAATGAACTATTCTTCCACATGAAAAACCTTTTATATTTTCTACATGTTTGGAATTAATCTTTCAATATTTTGGAGAAAATAAAAATTACCAGTCAAATGGAAATGTTTAAGTTACTTATGCAAAACGTTTGACTTTAGAATTAATTAACTTGTGAAATATTGCGTTGTTTAAGTGAAGTAAAACTTATCTTATTTCAATTATAATTCCTATTATCAAATAACAGCAACTGAATTACGTAATTCGCATTCTTTGCAATTAGACAAAAAATTACAACGTGAAATAATAGTGTATATTTCAACAAATTTACTTTATATATCTCATTTATTTTATATGTATTATATAAACAATAACAATATTTATTATCATTCCTCTTTCTGTAATATATTCTTCCCTATCTACTCGAGGGAAAATATTAATTCATATTTATCGTCTGAATCTCAATTAAATGTATTTTTTTTTAAAAAAAATTATCTCTTGCATTTCAACGAAATAATATACATATTTTCAAATTAATCGTTTGCGTCTTACTAAAATATATTGTTTTACATTTATTGTTTATCTCTCTACTCACTTGTAATCAAGAAAGCGAAAACTTTTCTCTCCATTTAATATTAATCTACGCTTCGAGAAATAACTTCAGTTGTAAAATAATAAGTTTACGCACGTTAGATATGTATATTATTCAAACAATACTACTAAAATAATCCAGTTTTCATTTAATACATAAAATAATACAAATCATGTTGCTATGCGAAAGGTATATATTAAATCCGAACCTTGTAAACTACACATTGCTTCGTTATATTTGAAAATGTTAAAGATTATAGATTAGATGCAGATTAAAACGCGTAATATATATATAGACAAATACAGCCCTTTTAACTGATTTAATAAACTTTTAATTAATGAATAACAAATATTCATTTGGATTATCTGAGACATCTGCAGCAATATTTATCCAGTTCATTTGCCGTCTAAAGCTTTCTTCAGTCGGCAAGCGGTAAGCTTGCTTTAAGGCCGTAAATGTATCAGAAAAATATAAGATGGAGTATTAATTCCTAAATAATGCTTTTAACATGATTTAGTTTGCCTCCTTGATTAAGATAGCTGTAGCTTTTATGTGAGTCGAGAGCTTCGTACAAGATGGTTATAGGTTCGTATCTTCATTGCAAGAAACATCCCCGTGAAAAAAAAAAAAGAGGCTGCGATAACTTAGTGTGGTCAAGGTCGCTAACTCATGGCTGGAGTTGTTTCTGTCGAGTTGTGGGTTCGAATCCTGATACCATTAAAAATCAGTCGAGGTTCAATGTTCTCGGAGGAATGTGGAAATTTCGAAAGTATGGTACTAGTTCAGGTGCATCCTCGTCACTTGACCAAGGTATGGAATGATGAGGTTCTTCGACAATAACCTTCAAGCTTCTTTTAAGTACAACGATAAAAATCAATTAACAAAAAACTCAGTGCATACATAGCATGCTAATTTTCAGACTCTCCCTCAGTTTTGAAATGATCTTGCTAGGTTTGATTTTGATTGTTTATAAACTTTGCTCTTAAATGGAACATGGGACTGTTGGCAAATGATGTCGTGATTTTGAATCTAGGTCAAGTGACGAGGAGGACAACTGAGCTGGTAACTCCATCTACAAATTTCAAAACCACGTCAACTAGGGGACTTGGGATCTTGACCAAATTTAACGTGGATCAGCCCCGCTACATGGAGGGTCTTAGTGGCATCAATACTTGAACTCAAGACTTGAAGGAAACAATGCCGGCTGAGAGACCACGACCATTATCACTGGGCTATAGTGGCCTCTTGTCGACGGAACCTCGTCATTTTGAATACCAGTCAAGAGACGAAGATCACACCTGAACTATCTCTTTGCTTCTGCAAACTTCCATACCACGCCAATGGAAGGTCATGGACTTAACGTGTATCAGCCCTTCTACACGGCAAATTTTTATTGGAAATAGGACTCGAACCTACAAATCGGGGATAAGAGTCCCGACTGCGTTTTTGTGTCCATCACCAATCGGTTATCGAGGCCATGTAATCTGTCTAGGAATAGATCGGTAAGTGGAATTTATAAAAATGTTCCGTAAATATTGATACATGTTATGAAAACTTGTTATTTTCTCTCATTTCAAAAATGGACAGAAACAATAGACCTAATATTTGAATTATCTTCAATACGTAACTAAAGTTTAATATATTGATGATAATATATATATATATTCAAAACTCTTTTTTCGCTATTATTGATTACTTTATACTCTGGGAGAATAAAGTATTAAGAATGAATTAAATATTAAATAAGCCATTATAAAAACCCTTTTCGTACATAACAGACACGTAAATGTAATTTCGTTCAACAAAGTCATTAATGTAGCCTAGTTCATCGGCTCCATCAATGAAAATCATTAGGAGTTAGTAACAGCCGCAAGAAGTGACAGCGTTCTCTGCTTCGAAACAGCTGTACAGCGGGGAAGGTGACAGGAGACTTGATACAACCAGTTGTTGGATTTCTTTTGGCGTCTTTCCAGGTAAGGGAATTGACGCCAAAAGCGCTGCGATTGGGTCACTGTGCTTTTTATCCCACCATTCCTATTTTAACGTGCTCTTCAACAGCTCATTGGAAAACGTTGCGAGCCTCAAAGAAGTGATGGAATCGAAAAATGGAGGAATTTTCCTTTTAATTGAATGTTTTTCATTCATTGTCATTGCTGAGTACTGTACAATGTCATTGAACACACATATATAAAAGAATATTAATATACGAAATGTTAAGCAAATATTTATGCTTTATTTCAGCAAGATTTTAATTTCCCATTTCCTTAACTCATCCGTACTCTTGTTAATTAAGAAGAAAGGTGGGTGAAGTTATTTTAATCTTAAAAAGAATTAAACACCTTCCGAGGTAAAGGGGGGAGGAGTTTTACATTCTTTTTAGTGAAAGTGAGAATTATTTACCTAAAGGAGACAAAATGCTCTAAAAGAAACATTTCTTTTTAAATTCGATATTTTTAAAAGAAAAAGTTAATATTCATCATATTTGAACAACCATAAAATATGTATTCACAAATTAAATTTTATTTCACAAGCAAATAATAATTCCAAATTTTAAACGTTTTTCATAACATTTCAATATTTCAAAATTCCTACTACTTCTTCAAATTTTAAATTTTTTAGACAATTTAAGAAGGATTTCACAAAATTCTGCGCATAGGTTTGTATGCAATAAAGTTATTCATTGTTTAGAAAAAAAAAAGTTTCTATTGGACACTACAAAAACAGTAAAAAGAAAGTTTAAAGTAACTTTATCTAATTTTGTAGATTTTTTTTAAAAAAATTGTTTATCTAAATACTAATTCCATACGCAGAATCATCCGACATATAAAAACAACTAGGAATCATTTCACTACTTTATACTCTTTACAAAAGGACCTTAGTATTCAAAATAAATTATCATCATAAAAAATAAAAATGTGAGGAAAGGTAATTTGAAGTTTTGTCGGTGAAAGAATTTCTTCAGCACATTGTTAACGAACATTTAAACATTTCACAGAATTACGCAGCTAGAGAGCTATGAAAATTTGTATATATATTAAGAAAACCATACAATTAAAATAAAGTATTTAATTTTTTTTTCGATATTTTGGTCATTTCTCTAGGGCTCTGTGTTCCCTTAAGTTCCATTCAAATATAAAACTTTTCACATTGTTTTAAGATGTTCATTTGCGTATTTGTCTTTTGGAACACAAGCTCGACATGCATTTTTATGTAGAAAACGTAAAATGTGCAGTGTTCCATCAAGTCGTTTCTCCTTTTCAAATTTTTTTTGTTGAACCTGTGGTTTTTTTTTTTTTCGTAAAAATCCCCCCTTTTAAAAAATTTTCCCCCCCCCCCCCGGAAAATTTTTAAATTTGCAAAAATTTAAAATATTTTCGGGTTTTTTGTGTCTTTCTTTTGATATTGAAACACAAAAACAGAACCCCAGCAGTTAAGGAATCCAATTTTCTACATCTATAAGTAGAAAAAGTTTTGAAATAATTGTAATTGATTAAAAATGAATAGAAAAAAGACACTTAAAATAACTTAATTTATTTTCTACAAAATTATTTTAAAAATCAATATTATTAGTTAAATTTGTTTGAAACAAATTAACAAAATATTAAGAATACAACACCAGCCACACTGAATTTAAAATTTAAAAATAGATAAAATATCTTTGATTTTTCATTGAGAATAAAAGTCCAAAATATTTTAGAACACAAAATAAAGTAAAAGTTATTAAGCAAATTTAAATATATACTGGTTGACCAACCGCTTAACAAATTTGAGATGATTTCGTGTTGTTTCGGGTTTTTCTTTACAAACCTTTTCATACAGAATACATAATCATTTACTATGCCCAAACCTCCAAACCCCGAAAAGTCCGTTTGGCGACAATTTGTGTTAATTATTGTCGTTTTATCACGGAACCTTAAACTTATGTATTCATTTTACATAATATATGAAAATGAGTAATTTATTTCTATATATGAGAGATAATAGAAATGTCTCCTTAGCAAAGTTTTTTAAATGTTAGGTTTTAAAGACCAGTTATGTTCAAAAATACTTTCAAAAGAATACATTTTTTAATTCCTTTAATAAATCAATCGATATGATGTAAAATACATTAGATATTCCAGTTTTATATCATTCTATCATAAGCCTTAAGAATAATTTTATACTAAAAGCAAAGGTTTGCACGTGAAAAGGCAATATTATCGAGAATCACCATTGGTTTGAATGGGCTAATATCTTCTAGGGCATCTTCTACATTATGTATTGTTTACCAAGGACACAAAACAGTTATCACGTAATAAAATAATCTCCAGAATTTGTCACTATGTCATTATAGATTAAATTGGAGCCCTCGGAGTAATTAAATAATTTAACAGTTGTCCAAGGACATTTTTAACGATGTGTTGAAGCGAGAACAACATATTAAACAATAATTGCTTCCTTAAACTGACACGATCTTTCGAAAGTGTGAATTTGAGAAGCAAAATGCAAGATGTATTGCAGATGAGACAAGAAAAATAGATACTCATTATTTTCATTTAAACAGAAACTAGATATTAGCAATTTTAAGGGAGAAATTGTAAGCTTTTTGCTCATTACTGAGTTATTGTATATTTCCGTGAATAAACCTAGAATTTTTAGAACTTTTTCCTAAGCTAATTTATGGGTACGAATTTTGTGTTTGGATCCGTTAGTTTGCAAAAATCTGGGCTGGTCATCTGGGGGAGGGGCCGATGCTATGCCCCGGTATTTCGGGATTGAAAATACTTTTGAATGGACACCTTGTATAATCAAGAATTAAATATATTTTTGCACATGACACTTGAAAATATTTCTACTGTTGTCATAGTGTGACGTAAAGTTCATTTTATCGTAAACATTATTATAGTAAAGCTATGAATTTAAACAATCTTTTCAAATTAATTCTTGATGATGTTAAGCAAAATTCATTTTTAGAAAGTGAATTGAAATATATCTTTAAAATGGTTTGTTTCTAAATTTAAACTTGTTGTAAATCTGTTTAATTTAATATTATAATTAAAATTTAATAATCCATTTTAAGTTGAGCTATTAATTTTTAATTATTTTCTATTAATTGTTTGTAATTTTTCGAAGCGTTTTAAAAACTTTTCAGTGATATGTTTAGGGTTTAAGATACAACAATTTCTTTACTTATATACTCAAAAACAACCTGCATTTTAGCAAATATTTTTCATTGAAATCTCTCCTGTATATTTAGCATACAAACTGCGCGTCTTTTCCATAAATAAGAACATTCCACAACCTCTGGTGACTTGTTGCATTCTCGCTCGCAAACAGTCTTCATATGAAATTCGCTTCTGGCAAACCGAGCATGATTAAATTTCTGCAATTTACTCATATTTTTTTATAACTTTTTCCTCCTTTTTTTCTCTCTCTCTCGACTTTCTTACGCCAAGAATAAAACGGTGGCGAAAATTTTCCAAGTGAGCTCTGCAGCTTTTATAACACGGCACTTTACTTTTTTTTTATATCTCTCTCTACCTCTCTGTCTTCCCTGTTGTTGTGGACCCTCCCCTCAAAATACCTCAACACCCTCCCCCAAACTCGTGCTCTCATATATTTTTATGAGTATCTTTTGTAGCATGAAAGCAATTACTGTGACTGCGGCCTGGAGAAAATGTCGGTATGATTTAATAATAAATTTTTGTTCGTTTAATTCAGTCATTTTTTTTTCCTTCTCCCTTGTCTTCCTTGTGTTGAGTTTGATGCTTTCTACGTCATAAAGCACTCTGTCACTCTTTTCCACGGTTATTAATGTCCAAGCACACGGAAATATAACTCTTCTATGTTTTCCTTTTGCGTTTAAACGTTGCTAGTCTTTTTTATTAATGCTGTTATTGAAATACTTGATTCCAGGGCAAGATTTGGTTCAAGTATTGACTGGAGAACCTTTTATCAGTGACCTTCAATTCAAACACTATTGTGTATAAAACAAATTTGCTTATGAAGAAAAGATGTTAGATTAACAAAAGTTATAAAACTTTACTTTTTTAAAAAAAAATTTTGAATTCAACTCATTATGCTATAATTATATTTAAAATTCCAGAAAGTTGCTAAAATATATAAATAATTAATTAAACAGATTAAAATGGTATGTATTCATATATTAATGGTTCCGAAATTGATCTTGTCATTGATTTTGAAATTAAACAATATTCGGGCGAAAAGAAAGCTCTTTAGAGTTGTTATATTGTTCAATATACTTATTTAAAATATTCATAGTATAACTTTGGTATATTGTGACTCTGTCTTTTTTTAAAAGAAGTTTTGTATTATGAGATTTTGCATTTCATTTTCCGTTTTGATTTTTCTATAATTCATAATTTTTAGTTTTAGAAAATTAAGTACTTAGCTTAAATTTTATTAATTTGTTTTTCAAATTTTTCCATATAATATTCAAGTTTCATTCCTCTTGGATTTTGTGATATCGTCGTTAAAATTATTATTTGTTGTTCATATGATTGTGACTCAAATACTCTTAAATATCGATAGCAAAATTAAATAATCAAATAAAAATATTTAGCCTTCAAAATAGAATATAAAAATTTGCTGAATATAAAATCTGTCTTTAAATGTATTGCACAGATATTGGTGAGTTGTGGTATATTTCATTGATTACAATTGATAAATTATCCTAGATCGTCTACTATTTCAAAATCAACGAAAAATAAAATATCAGTTAAATCTTAGATGGATTTTTCTAACTGAGATTTTAACGATAAACGGAAATATAGAAATGGAACTTTACGATCCATTTGAAAACGGAAAGCTTTGGAAGCAATAGGATTTATGAAACTGCTGCAAAGTTTAAGCAATTATTCTGTGCCTGTTCTGGAACTGTTCTATGCACAAGTCGGTTATTGTAGCAATTTTAAGTTCTATGAATGATGTTAAGTAAACTTCGTTTATCAGTTCATTGTGTTTATATCTTTGGGTCGTTTTGCATATATAATAATTACATATATAATTTTATACATATATAATTCATATAAAAACATCATCTACTTTCTGAATTTCTTTTCCAAAAAGATCATATGATTTTAATAGCAATTTCTCTTTATTTATACAGATTTTTGTTTATTTCTCTTACACAAACAAACGCATTTACACACAGACATTATATATATATATATATATATATTGCGCAGGATATATACAGGGGAGATAAAACACAATAGTTTCAGGGCACTTGATTATAAAAATTCAAGTGGATCTTTCTTTAAAAACTAGCTGCATCTACGCGAATCAAATGGTTGCGGTCATTTCAGATAGGATTCAACTTGGCTGCGTGCCTTTGCGTAACGTGTATGTGCATCATTATCATCGAAAAAAAGGAGCAACGAACGAACATCAAATTTTGTTTTAAATTGGGAAACACTGTCTCAAAAACGTACAAAATTATTAAATATGTTGATGGTGACGATGGTATGAGTCATTTCCTAGTATCTGAGTGGTTTTCGAGGTAAAAAGTTAGAAGAATCCCGACCAAAGACGATGAGATATCAAGTCGTCCATGTACGAGTCGAGATTATGAAAATGTTGAACTTGAGTGGCATAAATTCTTTGTCAAGATTTCACTGTAATTGGGTCATTTCACAAAGAGATTTTGGATGGGCTTTTGAAACGAATGCGGCGTATGAGTCACGATTGGTTAGGCAGTGGAAATTGGTGTTTCTTGCACAACAATACATTGTCCCCAAATCCATTCTTGTTCACCATATTTTGACGAGAAGGCAGTGTTCATCAACTGCCTCTGCACTCATCAGATGTGTCCTCCTGAGTCTGTTTTTCAAACCTAAGTTGAAATTTAAGATGGCGAATACGAGTCGATCATAAATGCCTAAGCAATGATGACATGAGAATAGGTAGTGATAGAGTGAAAGTGTTCCAGTAAACTTTTACAGACCTTCACTTTTGTTCCAAAAGTTGAATTAAAATGTGAAGAGACCAAGAGGAAACTGAATATCAGTTGTAAGTATATCATCTGAGTTATATATCAGTCCAATAACTTGTAGAATAAACTGCATATTGTGCCAAACTTATGACTCAGAATAATGGGGGTGAGATATAATAGCAGGTATGATGAAAACAATTTGCAAGCGTTAATTCGTTAGAACGCGTTACGTGCCGACAAGAAATAGGGAAAGAATGGTAACTGAACAGCTATTTTTATTGATTGTTTATCAGCATCGCACTTAACACGTAGACCAATGGTGATGACGTTGTAATTTTGAATTGTGTTCGAAAGTGATGAGGACGATAACTGAGCTGGCCCCTCCCTCTACAAACTTCCACTCCCGCCTTTGGGAGGACTTGGGACCTTGACAAATTTAACATGAATTAGTTCTACCACATGGTGGGTCTTTAGGGGCATCTGGGCTCGGATCCATGATTCAACAGAGATAATATGACAACTAGTCTGCATGTTTTAAATATCATCTCATTTGAAAATAATTAACAAAATAAATCTACCTATTATTCTTTCCATTATTTATTCGAATGATTTCTTGTTAATATTAAAAAGAAGAAAAAAAAAAAAACCCAATAAAAGTGGTATAATAAATGCATTCCCTATTTTCTACGTATTTTAAAAATGAAGAAATTAACTCTCAATCCAATTTAGAAAAATATCATTCGTGCATGTGTTTGGTATATAAATTTTGATATATCAATATTTTAAAAAGCATTTTAAAGTAAATGTTAATTTTGACCAATTGATTCTGTCAAATGTAAGGGTTTTGAAAAAAAAAACCTATGGATTTGGACAACACATAATCATATTTACTACGAATTTATAAGGAAGCTTTAAGGATATAATTTTTCTTTATTTATGATGAAAAAAAAAAAAGACTTTTCTGAAAATTTGTAATAACAAACACGGAATATTTGCATACTTTATATACAATTACAATCTTTTCATACAGTTTTTAGTGCAGATTAATCAATATCTAGTGATATTTATATCGCAATATAGCTTAGAAAAATTTAACACTAGTCAAATAAAGCTTATCGTATAGATAGCATGATAACGGAGATTCCAATTATGTGAAAATGAGGTACGACACAACCTATTACTGGAAATTTCGGACCAAAATGGTTTATTTAAATATCAAAGAATAATTTTTTAAGAAAAAAAAAATCCGTTTTTTTGTTTGAATTGCTTTATTTAAATTTAATTAGTTCAGCCCTTCACTTTTTGGATGTATTTGCTTCTTCTTTCGTTTTCAAAATGTTTATTCTTTAACTTTTTGTATTGAATCCTCTTGCAACTCCCATCAAGAAATCTCATTCAGAATAAAGTATCTAAGGACAAATTAAATTGAAAAATGTGAATATCTGGGAACAGTCTGGAACCAATAAGCTCATCCAAATTGTATGTATCGGATATCCTCTATGGTACAGCTTTCAAACAATTAAAGGCCGACGAATCACTTAAAAGCATCAATCAGAGCTAACAAATGAATTACTAGGAATTTAATGGGAATTTGGATTAATTGTTATACAGCGAATCGACTGCATCCATGGTTAGAATTGAATTCCTTGGAATTTCACAAATAAATAGTTGAAATGTGAGTCCAATGAATGAAAGCAGTTAGTTGAGAAAGAAATAATTGCAATGCCCTTTGGGAGAAGTTGTTATTGACACTTAAATCAATCAAATTCTTTAACAAAACTGTGAAGCTTAATCTCTTCATCGACTTATTTGATATAATAGGTACTAAAGCCGAACAGTATACTGGCATTTTACTAAGTTTTGTAGTTTAAATTATTTTCCTTTTCAATATTAATTTGAATAATTATATATTCAAATTGGTACATATCTCTTGATATTCATTTCCATTTTTCTTAAATATTTCTTTCCTTTCTGATTTTTGTACCATACATCATATGAATTTATGTGTCTATAACCATTTTTATATAACGTATTACTGAAAGGAGAAAGTTAATCCTGTGAATAAAGACTAATCCAGGAGAAACTGTTTTATTCCAGTTGTAGAATTAAGTATCTAATAATCCACTTTTTCTTTATCTTTCTAATTGTTCGTTGCTTTTTTTCAAACTTTTCCAATCTCTTTCTTGTGGTACTTGTTTTAATTTGTTCTTTGTTCTACATTTCTTACTCTCATCTATAAATACATAATTACTTTTAATATTTTTATTCTGGTCAAAATTTTCTAAATTTTTCTATGCTTTTGCTTATTTATTGGCGTGTAAGAAATTAAGCATATAAAAAAAATAAAATAGAATGTTTTATGTTTTCTTCTTAATTTTATTTTTATCCTCCAAATCTTTTATCTTAAGTTTCTGTTGGTAAATTTTAATAATGATATACTATTTTTCAATTAATCTTATTGCTTATTAAGATTAATTATTTCATATTAAAACTGTTTTTTAGTTTTACTACTTTCATTATATATATAATGTAATTCAAAAGTACAAAGAAATTTCTAAATGTATTCAAATATCTAACATTAATGTCATAATTATTGTAAGAAATGAAGGCAATTAAAATTAATAACACATATGCATTAAGAATTATGATTCATTGCTGAAATAAAAATCCTTATAATAGGCAAAGCAAAAAAAATTCTGAACATTCTGTAATTTTCAAATATGAAATAATTTAAAATGCTGCTTCAGTTAAGAACTGAAATGTTTGATCAAACAATGCTTAAAGGATCCAAACTCTCCCTCAAAGCAAATTACTTTGTAATAAAATTGATAAATGAAAATGGGACGATAACTTCAAAATTTTTTGGACTAAGAAATACAAAAGACAATAAAAAAAAATATAATATATATATATTAAGATACCTAATCAATGAAAAATCTAAATATATTCTGAAAATAATTTTCAAATAATCTATGAATTTCTCAATATATATTATATATATATATATATATATATATATATATATATATATACGCCCTACTCTTTTTTACACGATAGATACGTTCCTTAGAAAACAGAGCAAAAAAATCGCGTACAAATACACACAACATATTGTAAATTTGGGAAAATGTTCCATAAATTTAAAAATCGTGTAAGTTGAAACAAACTCTAAATATTTTCTGAAAAAAAAAGGTGCAAAAAAATAATAATGAAGTCTATATTTCATATTTATAAACAAACACAATTCATTTTTATCACACAAAAAAAAAAAAAATTAGTGTACAGTGAAAATTTAGTCTATAAATATATACAAAAATTCAAATTGAAATTAGGAATAAAACTACTTGCAACTATTCATCGCTACTCGATAACAATCATGCACTTTTATTACGAACTGGATCTGACATACTATCATCAGTAGATGTGTCAGATATGTCTAGCATAACTGTCGGTTTAATTCAAATGAAGAAATATATGTAAAATTATTATATGTTAAATTATAAAAAATAAGATTATACCAAAAATTTCGGAAATGTACACAGAAAACCATTAGCTAAGTATATCTTCTCTACTTACAACCTAAGCGACTTAAGACTATTTGAATTTGCGACTTCAAAAATGGGTCTGATAGGGATAATAAGTAATTTATGCGATTTGGAAAATAATTTAATTTACATAACATTTCTATATCACAGGCGAAACGGAAAAAACGTTTTCAAAGAAATAATTTTTTTGAAGTATATATGAGGACGAAATGTCATTTACTTACTATTTGTTCATTACGTTATTTCTGGTTATATTTTTCTGTAACGAACGTAATGAGAGCACATATTGTGTAATTTATACACTACACATAATAATCATATGTACATAGATTGAAGTTTCACATTCAATGTACACTCTTCATAAATCATTTGAGTGAAAACAGTGATGTGAAAATATATACTCGACTTACGACCAGTGCTGTTTACGACTAGTTACTCTGAAGAGAACTCGGTCGCAAGTCTCAGAAACTCATATGTCCTTAAGGAAAAATAATAATATGGCAGAAAAATTTTTGAATTTTTTTTTTTTTTTAATCTGAGCATCAGTAAGAAACAAAATGCAACATTAAATATTGGGAAATTTTTTTCAAACATCACAATAGAAAAACCCTTAAAAAGAAATGTGTTGTGTTTTTAAAGTTTCTATGAATTATATATATATATATATATATATATATATATATGAGTGTGGAGTGTGTGTGTGTGTGTGTGTTTAAGCCCGAATAGTTTTAAATACATTAATTTTTACTTGGCGAGATGATAAAAAAAAGTATAAATAAAATTTTATTTAACAAGTGTGCTCTTGAATAGTCTAAGTTAAGAGTTCAACGGAGCTCATTTAATACTTAAATGATTTATGGTAATTGTTTTGAAAAAATTACTATATTTTAGTTTTATTATTCAAAGGCTTAATGTATTTATTATTATAGTTCCATTGTAGCAAAATTAACCCTTTATAATTACCTTAACAATCCTGTAACAATGGTTCTACTATTGCATTTGATAAAAATTGCAACAAAAGCCACAGCTGATTAAAATTGCATTGTTATGTTGAAAAATGCTCACTTTAGTGTTTGAATAAGCTAAGTGAAGTTGCGATTTAATTACTGCTACAGCGTATTTGAAAGTTTTGAGATAAATACTAATTAATAAAATACTAGCAATGAGGAAAACGTTTCTTGGCGCTTTTTCTGTCCTGCTTCTTTGGATTACCAACATGTTGCAAATGATTTATTTTTGTGACATGACTTATATGTGTTACTCCGTTGGATACATCTTACTGTTAGAACACCGCAAAATTAAGCAGAAAAGTGGCGCTTCCACTAAATTGGACGCCTGTGTGGCCACTGAGGACATCGAAGCATTCTATCACGGCATAGAAAATCACTACTGAAAATGCGTATCTTCTGCTAACCATCTAAGTGATTTTCAAATCTTTTTGAAGATGCCAGTAGTTGTGATGATATATTCAGAGCAAATAATTTTCCAATTCACGTTGAACATCACAAATATTCAAAGATACTTGAGGATCTATCAACGGATTATGTTTCTTTGCTACCGAACCACATATTTATGGATTCAATTGAATCAGGTCCACTTTTTGAGATATATATCTGTTTTACAAATAGTTTTCCAATTCTAACAGTAAGAAAACAACCACTTGATGATCATGGAAAATTCTATGCAGAAAGAACACGAACTCATCACTGCCTTTACTGCAGATAAACACTTTTGCTGAATCAGTTCTATCCATTCTTTTCCAACGGGAGATTCCACAGTTTCACTAAAATTATTTTAGAAAGCAAGGTGAAACATTCATGGTATATATAGCAACAGGAATTTCAAGAATGGCTTCTTCAAAATACTTTCCAATAACATCAGCTTCAGTTACATCAAAAAAGGAATCTCATGTAGAACAACATGAGGTTCAAAAGCAGCTTCATGGATATACATAAATTGCTTCAATAAAGTAAGATAAAGAGGAACATCTCATAAAACATCAGGAATTTAGAGATTGGTTTTGCAAAATACTATGTACAAACATCAACTTCAAAAATGTCCAAAAAAAGAAATACAAGAAATTCAAATGCAGTTTTATAGAAGCACTTGAAATTGCCACTAAGAAGTCAGAAAAAAAGAAGCATGATATAAGATAAAAGGAATTTCAAAAATAGTTACATCAAAACACATTCAACTTACTTCTGTATTATTAGAAAAATTAAAAAAAAAAAAAAGAAAAGAAAAAGTAAGAAAGAAAGAACAAAGAAAATCACATACATCATAAAGTACTTACAACTTCATCAAAAAAGTGTCTGGAGGGGATACTTCCTTTACAACTACAGGAATTTCAATAAGAGTTTCATGAAAATGCAGTGAAGCTTTTTTAAGAGAAAATTTTCATTATATTTCAATAATAATGTGCATATTTTACATTTTTTTCTCATAAAATCGAGGAGTCTCAATGTTACTGAAATTATGGATATAGTGATTCTTATTCCTAGAGACAGTGACTCTTATTTCCAAGGACAGTGACTCTTTATCGAAAAGGTAGTGACTATCAAAGGTATAGTAACTCTATCACAGAGGCAATGATTCTTTATCAAAGAGAAGCGACTCTATACCGCACATACAGTGATTCTCCATCAAAAGATATAGACTCTTTTAGAGATAGTGACTCTTTATTTGAGAGATAGTGACTCTTTATATAAGAGATAGTGACTCTTCATCAAAAGAGA
>BMAW01103596.1:0-36890 GCA_019974015.1 Nephila pilipes
CGTGGCAAGTTGAGTAAGGGTATCGTTTTGCTGCATGACAATACTCGTCCACATGTGGCTAATCGGACCAAAGATCTCATCAAATCTTTTAAATGGGAAACTCTAGATCATCCTCCATACAGCCCTGATCTGGCGCCCAGCGACTACCATTTGTTCCTGCACTTGAAGAAACACCTGGGCGGTCAGCGTCTTCAAGACGATAACGAAGTCAAAACATTTGTGATACAGTGGTTAACAAGTCAGGCGGCAGAATTTTATGAGGAGGGTATTCAAAAACTGGTGCCACGTTATGATAAGTGCCTCAATATTCACGGAAATTATGTAGAAAAGTAGATTAAGGTACAGGCTTTCATGTAAAAATAAAATTATTGCGATATCTTTGCACGTCTTTTTTTAATTTCAAAACGGTACTTACTTAAAAAACATGCCTCGTATATAAAGGTTCCAAATGCAATTATGTTTTTGTATTAATTGCATTTTTGAAAAATTAATTCTTTTCATCAGTTTCGAATTCTGCTATATATATAAATAAAAAAAGTTTCAAATACGATTATATCTTTTATATTTATTATATTCCTTAAGAAAATACAATCTTTACGCCATTTTTAAGGCACACAATTATAAAATATATAATTGTATTTAGAACTTCTTTTTTACGAGAGAATGTATTCTTCGTTTTTCTTTTTAAAAATTTTTACAACACTTTTGGTGAATATTTTAAATGCTGTTAAGGAAATTAAAAATTTAAAGAGATTGTATGCTTTAGAGAGGAAGAGGTATGTAACGCAAGCAGAAAAGGATATATTTATTACATTCCATTATATGTAGAAATTTAAATTTTATTAATTGAAGCATTTTAAAATTATTAAAACATATTATTTAACCAAAATGGAAAGCCATAGAGCTTATCAATTTGTATTCACGACCTCGAGGTACCGTAGTGTTCTTTTTCTCTCCCATGGAGTTTACTGTCTGTGGTAAACATGGGCGACGCGCCCCCGGGATACGATAGCGATGCTTTGACTCTCCTTCTTGTCAACCAATTTTACTTTTTTCCAATTTTCAAACATTTAAATCACAGTTACACCTTTTTTTGCACAGCATAACAGTATTTGGCTCTCGCGCTATAAAAATTCACCAACTTTCACTTATCAATTTGTGATAAAGTTACAAAAAATATAGACTGAATTTCTACAAGCGAGATTTTATTTTTCTCTCTTCTTCTTTGTCTTTTTAATTCTAAAGTAAATATTACTTATTTCATAACTGTTCAAATATGTAATTATAACAGAAAAATTTGGAGGAAAAAAAAAACGATTTAAATTGTAATGCTGATTCCAAGGAAAAAGAAATTCAATAAAATTATTTCATTTAATTTTGGGGCATTTTAGATGAAATAATACTACAGTTAATTTTGTTCCCCTCTTTCAATATTCCATTTAATTCCTTCGAAAAGAATTACACATGTATTGTAAATTTGTCCAAATAGTTTTGTAATTCTCAACGACATTTCTTAATAAGATGATGTAAAACTCTTATTATTTGGTTTCTGTTTTTAGTAATTTTTTTTTATTTCAATAGATGTCAAATTTGACAAAAAAGTATTTGATTAAGCAGTTTACAAAATGTCTTTACTATTTCATAATTTCAAGTTGTGACACGCCGTTGGGATGAATTCCTTGAAATTAGTTCACCTCAGGGTTACATACATTTATTTTCTGTACAACAGGGATATTTATACAGTTCCTGTTTTCACAGTTTACAGATATGTATTTTATAAATGCAGAAAACTACATTGGGGAAAGATTCCCGCGCGATGATCACACCAGCTTTCTCCGCAATATCGACTCAACTACTCGTTTCCCACCAGGGGAAAACTGTACGGGTACATTGTTCTGGTGGCGCCCTCTAGCAGTTATTACCAAAAACAAAAATAAATATAACCATTAGTTACATTCTCCCCCTCTGGTTCCGACGGCGTCCCGACGAGGAACCAGGAGTCTTTGGAGCCTTTGGTGGACGGCCACGTTTACGTAGAGGAATAAGGGGTTTTACTGTGTAACTATTACAAGGAGTTAAAGCAGATGTGTGGTAAACACCAAAAGGTACCCCCGGATCATCAAGACTAGCAATCTCGTAAGATGAAGGTGACCTTTGTGTTAAAATCACGTAGGGCCCGTCTCTGCGTGGCATTAGTTTTGCACTTCTTCCCTGTGCAGCGTTGCTCAGCGGATGTGATGCTACAAAGACATGTTCTCCAGGTTGATATGTTGGAGCAGCTTTTCTCTTTTTATCAACATAAAACTCCCTACTATCTTGTTGTATAAGATAGTTGTTGTTTTTCCTCCTGGTTTGGAGACATTTTGGAAGGATTCCAACAAGAGGTTAAGTTTCTCCTTCTGGAACGAGGTTAAACTTTCACCTTCCCCCTCTTTAAATTGGCAGGTGTTGCTGGACATCTCAGCTATGGACGTGGTGTCCAATTCTTCGCCAAACGGATACTTGTGGGTAGGATTGTCCCAGAAGTACCAACAAGCATTCTTCACATCCAGAATCAGACCTAGAAGAATTCGATTTCCTTTTGCCTTTGGGAGAATGATAAATTTAGTCAGGACTGATCTCCCCTCAATCTCTATCATAACTTGGGTTGTGAAGACCTCACCTGTGGTCTGTTGACCATCTGCTAAGCTCATAGCTAACGTGGTTTCCTGGAAGATGAATCCCTTGTCCTTGAATATCTGGTACATCTTTTCCCCAGCAATTGAATGTGAAGATCCTGTGTCTGCACATACACGTCCTTTTTTTCCACAGAAAGTTATATCGATTAGGGTCAATCGAGGGCTTCTGGTCTGAGCTGTGGAAGCAGTGATGTGATTAGTTGCTATATCTGTTCTTTGTGAGGAGTTGGGGTTACAGGTAGGGCACCTAGACTTTATCTCCCCTTGTTTCCCACAGCCATAACATTTGAGAGAGGATCTCTCAGTTGGGACTTCATGTGAATATTCCCTTTTAGGAAGTCGTTCAGGTTTCCTGGATGATACCTGTCTTCCATCATTTAAGGTTTCACTTGCTTTCACATGACTCTTAGGCCCACTGGGTAGGGAACGCCGGAGCTTCCAGCTTGTCTGCTAACATTTCTGGTGAAGTAAGTTCTTCCCAGATATCCAGATAATGTTCCTTACACTCTGGGTTGCATCTCTTTTTCATTTGATAGGCAATCATCAAATTCTTCAAGCCTTCAAATTTGTCAATTTTAAGCTCACTGAGCTAACCTTCAAAATAAGCTCGAATTTCAAAATAATAATCCTTCCAGGTCCCATTTGGGCTTTTTCTATGTCGCGATAACTGTTCTCTGAATTTTTTTGAGGTTAACTTGAACCGTTGGAGAAGCATTCCTCGAATGTGGGAGTAATCCCTGCATTTTTCCTCAGGCTCACGGGCAATGAGAGAGGTTACATCACTGGGTAGGGCACCAATAAGATAGGGGACCCACAGATCTTCACCAAGATCCAGAAGCTTCATTTGATGTTCAAATAAAGTTAAGAACAAGTCCATGTTATCAACTTCAGGATTAAAAGTTGGTAACAGCTTTTTTAATTTAATCTTTGCTTGGGGCAAGTTTTGTGAACCTACAACTCTCTGAGTTTCATTTTGCAGTCGTATTTTCTGCAGCTCAAATTCACGCTGTGTTTGCTCTTTTTGTTCTCTCTCCTCATCTATTCTATTTGATACGATACCCTCAAAGATATCCTTCACAAATTCTGGGTCTTCTTTGTAAGTATTACTTGTTAAAATTTTAGCCCTCAGCACTATTATCTTCAGCTCTTCCCCATTAGACTCAAATTCATCTAACTCATAAGCAAGCTTAATGAGATCAGCTTTTTTACCTTTTCCCAGAAATGACATGATTGAAAAAATTTAAGAGTTTTAAGTAAATAAATGGCTAAAATAAAATTAAGGTCAGGCCTGATTGTCCACCAAAGCTTTTACAGATATAGGATTACACTTTTAAATAGATCTTACACTTTTAAAATATGGCTAGCCTTTAAATTATAATGCACCTCAGAAAGCAATTAAGTTTACAAGGGTAAATAAACTAATAACATATTCAAAATACCAACAAGGACCATTAATTCAAAATAATATGAAAAAATATTAGGAATCATCAATTTGTAATGATACAAAAATTCAATACAAAGAAAATACTAAACAAAATTAAAATACTCTGGCATGCAATGCTACCTAAATTCTATATGAAATCAGTAAAATATCAAGCAAAATAATTATCATCAATGTGCAATTCAAAATACTAAACAGGAAAAACGTTATCTCAAGAAATAAAATAATATAAAGCAGAATTAATAATTATCATTCCATAATACAAAAAATTCCATGAAATAAAATAAGATTATACAAAACAAAAATTTTCAATGTGTAATGCTACATACATTCAGTAAGTAATTATTCTATAAAATATCAAGCAAAATAATTATTGAAATCAGTATCCGTGTATAATAATAAATTTAGTATCTGACACAGTCAATAACACTGTAGCAGGGTTGCTATCACTTGTTTTTTTTTTTTTTTTTAAAAAAAAAAAAAAAAAACCGTGCACAACACTGAAGCAGGATTGCTGCCTCGAATTTTGAAGGAATGTAGAACGCTGACACACTATAGCAGGATTGCTACAGCGAGTTTTGAAGAACCCTGGCACTAATACACTATAGCAGGATTGCTACCGCGAATTTTGAAGAACACTGGCACGAATACACTACAGCAGGATTGCTACTGCGAATTTTGAAGAGAAAAAAAATGCACAATAAACCTTAAGAAACTCTCAACAGGAAATGGCAGGTTTGCTTCTTTCTTCTCGTGAGACAACGGAAGTCAGGATGATTTACTTTGTCTCTTTCGATTTCCAGGGATTGTTTTTGGCAGGAACGTATAGATGGGTAATTATAAAAGCAAAAAGTATTCGCTATCCATCTCTTGCTTTTGAAGGCTTGCGGCACAGGACCAATAGTTTCTTCCGGGCAGGTTCAATTTTGTCTTCCCGGCCGTTTGATTCATAGTGCCAGTTATGCTTCTACGGGGTCGATAGGCTTACGACACGGGTTGGGCGCCATTTGTAACTCACCGTTGGGATGAATTCCTTGAAATTAGTTCACCTCAGGGTTACATACATTTATTTTCTGTACAACAGGGATATTTATACAGTTCATGTTTTCATAGTTTAAAGATGTGTATTTTATAAATGCAGAAAACTACATTGGGGAAAGATTCTCGCGCGATGGTCACACCAGCTTTCTCCGCAGCATCGACTCAACAGGTACATTGTTCTGGTGGCGCCATCTAGCAGTTATTACCAAAAACAAAAATAAATATAACCATTGGTTACAAAGTATAATTTATGTTTAAATCCAGGTGGTA
Organism: Nephila pilipes; assembly: GCA_019974015.1. NCBI lineage: Eukaryota > Metazoa > Arthropoda > Arachnida > Araneae > Nephilidae > Nephila > Nephila pilipes. Next base: position 5,431 of record BMAW01103596.1, read on the forward strand.
AACAATATTTGAATAAAATTTATGGAGCTCCTATCAATGGTTTGTTTTCTATACTGATGAAGCATAAATCCCAATGATAATGTTGTTTTTTGTAAAATAGATTTATTGAATGATTATAGCAAATTTCTTAGAGGTTCAAAACCATTCTTATCCGTATTCTCCACAGACATTAAAAATCTTCAGTGTAAGCATTTAAAAAATTTAATTTAATATGAATTTTATTTAAAGGAAATATCTGAAGTTTTTTTTAATATCTTCCAAGGTATATTTGGATGCTATATAGTGAACATAACAACTTTAACTTATTTTAAAGTTTGTCGTGTTTCTAATAAAATTATTTCAGACATTTTAGAGAAAGGAAAATTTTTTCGAAGAAATAGGAGGTGTGGAAATCATATTTATATATATTATTTTTAAAGCACATCTATTATTTAGCTATTTTATAGAGCAAAATTCTAGAGTAAAATAGAGCTCAACATTTTCTGTTCTTTTAAAAAACTGCAAAAAATAGTTATCCAATAGTTCATTTAAGTGTAAAAAAATATGTTCACTTCTAATAGTGTCTTATAAATAATTTGGATTATTTATGACATCAAGCCTTTTATTATTCAAATTATAATGACGAATTTTATGTGTTAACTTTTTTTCCCCTTCCTCCTTCAGCTAATTCATTTTTTTAACATTTTACTTTTATAAAAAAAATCTCATTGTTTATCAATATTTTTCTGATTTCTTAGAGTATTTTATTCACAACACGAGAAATGACTTTTCAAAAAATTTATGGAAGATTATTAACTCATTCTCGTCACTGTATCTGTGAAAACAGTTATAAAAAGTTGATTGATAATATCTGTGGAGAAGAATGTTATTGTTCTCTTCAAATACAAAAAATTTGATTAAAATTTTTATAGAATATGAATCTAGATGAATGATATGTAATGCAGGAATAAATTATCAACTTTTTTTGGAATTCATAACATATCTGTTAAAATTCAGCAGTATATTTCAAAGTGTTACTGATTTGTTACTGATTGAACAAATTGACGAGTATTGTAGCATGATTTGTGGCAAAAAATATTCAAACGTTTTTAAGTTATATCTTATTTCGTTATCAAAAGTTTCTTACAGTTAAACAGTTATAAAGTTATTTAAGAATAATTGCAACAAAATATTTAAATTTTTTTTATTTCCCTTTTTCTTATTTTTTCATTGTTTTATATTAAATTATATCAAAGTTTGATGTTGTTATGGAACGGTTTTTGCTAAATCGGATTTTTAGCATATTACACAGGTATTGTTTTAAAGTTTTTTACCCGTTTTGATCATTATATTTTCGTAATTAGCAATGAGGCACAATTACAATTGATACACACTTTTCAATTGTGAATTGTTATTATGAGAAACTAACATGCATAATGAGCCAAAACGAAACATAAACAAGTGCTGAATTTTTAAATTTTTAAGCTTTACACTTTTCTCTCATTCAGAATCGAATAATCTATAAAATTAAAGTTCATTCTATCCCATAGATATGATGGATTATTCAAATAATATGATTTTCATTCTAATAGAATCAGAAAAAACGGGGACATCTATTAAATCTTAGGGTACCACTTAAATTATTTTAAATAATTAATTATTGTTTCTGTAGAGTATTTAGGTGCATTCAATAAATAGAATTAACTCATTGAATGAAATTTATAATCTAGAGATTTCAAAATGGCTGACTATATATATATATAAAACTCTAGAATCTGTTTTTAATAATTTACATGATAATCATTTAGATTAATTACTTTGTATAGTGTATTTCACTTATTTATTTCAAAGAAAGTGTCAATTTGTGAATGCTTTAAACTTATTATAATATATAATAAAAAGAGAGACTTTTGAATTTTTTTAAAATATGAATCATCGATTTTTTTTTCAATATGTAAAGTCCATTTATTAAAGATTATATTCTTTTTTTTAAAAAAATTGTTATACTGCTGTTTCCGAATTAAATACATACGTAAATTCCGAATTAGATTAGCTTAAATTAAAATCCCTGTAAAAACTACACAAAACTTGTTCGATATGGATGTCGTATTTCTGAACCACGGTTCAGTAACAAACATGACGCTAGAGTGAACCTCATTTTCTTAATATCAGATTCACACCGATTTAAAAATTTGAGGTTCAATTTCGTTTAATACGAATCACATTCCATTGTTTGAAAAGTAAGATTTTTGATGTAATCATGACTCAATTACTACCGAAATTGGCCACGGTAGCCGGATGGTCATGATCACATTCTCCTAACCAGCCAGAGTTGTTTTATTCAAATCGTGGGTTCCAGTCTATATTTCTCTAAAGATCCACTGAAAAGTGGGGCAACTGCACTTTAAATCTGATGATACTCCAAATTTTTGCACTGACGAGGTGTGGAAGTTTGAATAGTGGAATTCCAGTTCAAATGTCGTCCTCGTCACTTAACCAATGATCAAAATAATGAGATCTATCTCCAATAGTCCAAGTGTTGATTCTTCGTGCAGCGTTAATGAAAACAATCAATCAATGCCACTAAAATTAGATCATTAATGAGCTCCAGGGGGTTATTGTTTATTCTTTACCATAGGGGTAAAATTGGTAAGGGATAAAGAAGATTAAAAGCGACAAACTGTCTAAAAGAGATATGCGGAAATGGAATTCTGTTTTCATTAATTGTGAGTGCACTGAGAAATAAAAATTTAAATTATTAGAGTGTCATTAGAGGCTACGATTTTTTCGTAGTAAAATAGGCAAATCTAAATTTATAATATAGATTTGAGAACATTGTTTGTGCTTGGTTTTTCGTTTTTTTCTATAGTTGTAAAAACATTAATTTTGTCCTCAGAACGAAGACCGCATACTTCATTAATGGGCGAAGAGCTAGTTTATAAAGTAGGACTGTTATTTAATGATATAGGGTAAAATTTGTCAATTAGCAATAAGCTAAGAGATGGATTTTACTCCCAAATCTTTCTTGTATGTATTTAATGTGTTTCGAATAGATTAATTTATCACTAAATGAAAGTCGAGGTTATGAACCACATCGATATAGATTCGATGTTCGATGAAGATATTCCCAAATTTATCTCTAAATCGAATAAACATTTATAAAAAAAAAAATGGGGGGAATTGTCAATACGTCTAGATTTCCTAGAGATTTCTTCAAATTAATCACAGTTCTTGAATCTCTGAACCATTCAGGAGTGACAGGAAATCCACATATTCTTATCTCTTGCGTAGAATTAGTCCTATTTTTACAAGCGATAAGTCGCTGGTGGAAACCAAAATTAACAAAATCTTCCGGAGATTGAATGAGATGAGAATCACTAGAATAGTTTAAAATTGTCTTTAGGCAAAATTGCCATTCATCAGCTGTTCACAGAGGAGTGTTGGGGAAGTCATAAATATATACTTATAGGCTAGCGTTTCTTGACCTTTTGGAGACAGACACTTTCCAGAAGAAAACACGGACGGAAGTTTTTACGACATTGCTTACCCCCTTTCCTGTCAATAATTGGCAGTTCTAACTCTTGTTTGACAAAAGGACCAGACAGAACGTTGGTCCAATGCTGGGCAACGGGGAGGTTAACGCGGTAGCCTCTAGCAGCCCATGATTCTCCCTTTTTCTGAGAAAATTCTCTATGAAAGCCGCTTTGCAATTAAATGACCGTTTTCAATTATAGAAATGTTCGGAAATATATTCTCTGAAAATAGAAGACATGCCTCAATAATAAATGCCTCATCCATAACTACTTTCCTGGTTCCTGGAAGCACGCAATCATAACCATGATCCCGAAGCCCAACAAAAATCACCAAGATCCTCAAAACTATAGACCAATCAGTCTCATCTCAAGCATAGGAAAAATTTTCGAAAAAATAATACTTAAAAGAATTCAATCCTTCAATGATCAAAATAACATCATCCCTCCACATCAACATGGGTTCAGAGCTGAGACTTCAACCTGTCATCAACTTCTTCGTGTTACCAACTTCATTAAATCCAACCTTCAAAACCGAACCTCCACCGGTGGACTCTTCCTCGACGTCCAGAAGGCGTTTGACCGCATCTGGCACGAAGGATTTGTTTTCCGACTTATAAAACTTAACTTCCCAGGCTACTTTATTCGCATCATCCACAGTTACATTACCAATAGAACCTTTCAAGTTAAACTCCACCCAAATCTCTCCAATATCCATAAAATCTCTGCAGGTACTCCGCAAGGAAGTATTTTATCAGCAATATTTTTCCAAATCTACATCTATGACTTCCCTACCTCTCCACACGTTGAAATCTGTCTCTTTGCCGATGACGCTGCAATTCTCACAAGCAACAAAATTATCTCCGAAATCTACTACATCCTGCAAGACTACATCAACGCCTTCGAAGATTGGCTCTCCCTCTGGAGAATTGCCATAAATGCGGACAAATCAAATGCCATCCTCTTCACTAAAAGTCAAGCTGAATTCCCCCCTCCAATAAACTTTTTTGACAGTTATATTGAATGGACTGACAACACCATGTATCTTGGCCTCCACCTTGATTGCAAACTTACCTACCGTGATCATATCAAACTTATCTCTGAAAAAGCCTCCAAAAAATTCTATGCTCTGCAACCACTCCTTGGCAAAAAATCAAAACTTTCTCTCCATAACAAGACTCTTGTTTACAAAACCTATATTCTCTCGACCATCACCTATGCATGTCAAATCTGGGGCTCCACTGCACTTTCCAACCGCCTTAAAATTCAGCGCACACAAAACCTCTTCCTCCGTACAATTGCACAAGTCCCCAGGTATATGGCAATCCGTTACCTCCACAAAGAACTTCAAATCCCATCCATTGCAAAAATGATCTCAAATTTATCTTCAGCTTTCTACAATACAATCACAAACCATTATAATTATACAATCAACTCCCAACAAAACTACCTCGATCAAACAAACCACCTCGCTCAACTTGTTTCCACACTTGCAGCTCCCTTTTAAACAAGGATAGAACTCACTTGACTTCCATCTCCACTTGATCCTTTTTTCAAGTTCTGTTTCCATTGTCATGCCACATTAGACGAAGCAAAAGCGGCTGTTTAGCCGTTGGATCTTCAAATCACGTAGACCAGTGCTCCGCAACCGGTGTGCCGCGGCACACTGATGTGTCATGAGCCAGATACAGGTGTGCCGCGGTCAAATACATTGTATTTGACATTTTACAATTTTTCACCATGTATTTAATACACAATGACAATTTTTTTTCATAATAATGTCTATTTTTCTAAATATACTATAGAATAATTATCATAACTAAATAATTATTCAATGGTCCCCTGATGAGAACAATTGAAAACTGCACAGTGTGTTGTGTAAACACCAAGGCCCACCAAATTAATCATAGATAAAGCAAAATGACCGTTATGCGCGTCGTTGAAGACTCATGCGCATGTGTTATTTGCATTTGCGCGTGGTACATCATGTTCACTCGTATGTCATTGTTGTCACTATTTTACAACACAAAGTTAAATAAACACGTTCCTACCACTAACGGTAATTATTATTAATTATCTTACTGAATTATGTATGATTAACGTTCTTCGTATAAAAATTTTTAAGATTTATACCCCTTTAACCTTTTCCCTTCGGCGGTACATATGCTGTACCATAAAAATTTTGTCCCTTGACTTCGGCTTCGGTACAGATGCTGTACCAAGCGATTGAGAGAATATTCCTCCTCCTCCCCTTTTCTCAAAAGAAGTTCTCCGATGCCTTTGTCACTCGGTGTCGCTTTGTCCGTAATTGGGTGGGGAATTTTTTCGCCAATATTATCATTTGCGTGAGCATTTCAAATGGTTGGCGATGTTTCGGAACAACAACTTACAAGGCTAAAGATATTCTCCATTCGATAATTTTACGCTGTCCATAATAGAAGAATTTTTCTTTTCTCGGGTTTGTTTCTTAAATTTTTAAGAATGCCTCAGAAATATCTCACGCAAATGGAGATTGAAATTGTTATGAAGAAAATTTTGATGATAGTGATTCAGAATGCGAAAAATTAGAAAATACCATTTTGGGAGTAATGTGGTTGATTTGGATACATCAGGGAATTTTATTGAGAAAGCAGAAAGAGCTTATTTTCATGAAAAGAGGTCAATGGATTGGAAACGTAAAATGTATTACCATTTTTGGGGAAAGTCGGGTTAAAAGTTCATACCAGCAATTATAAATGCCAGCATGAATATTGCTGTTTTAAATGCGTTTCTGATATTTAAGTCAAATCAAACTTCGTCAAATTTCAGTTTAAAAGAATTTAGAATGAATTTAATAACATCTTTGATAGGAAATATAACTCATAAAATTGCAGAGCCTTCAGTGACACAAAAATTGAAAACAAAGGATACAAAATTTTCTCATTGGTCAATTGACGAAAAGAAAAAAAGACGATGCGTATGCTGTGCTAAAAAGAATTTACAAAGAAGAGTCACTATAATTTGTAAGGCATGCTACATTGCTCTTTGCACTGACCAGAACTGTTTTTGAAGAATATCACACAGTTTATTTAAAAATGACACAACACAGAAATAACTGAAAAGAAAAGATAAGAATAAAAAAAAAAAAAAATTGAACCGATGGAATTTCAACGGGCAGGGAAGTTAAATGGAGAACAAACAAACGAAAAATGGCCTCTTTTAAGAGCCAAAAAATTTTAAAAGAAGAACTCACTTTTTTACATATTTAAAAAAAGCAATGCTTATAACAAATTTATCTTTTTTTTTATTTATTTAAGATTTCAGTTAAGCTTCGGGGCAAAAATTCTTCTAAAATTAAAATATAAGTTCATGTTTTTTTCTTAAGATTAAAATTCAGAAAAATATTTTTATCACAGCAAAATATATTATAAATTATTTTTTTCGAATTTATAAGAAATTAGTTCAAAGTTTTGCCTCTGTTTGCTGTACTTTCGGAGCAGGTTATCTATGTGAGTACAGAAACTTTTAATTTAAGAAATTTATTTACTAGACTTTCATAGTTATCATAAATTTCTTTATAATTATATTAATTAATTATTCTTAAATATTAAATAATTTTAAGGAACGAGAAAACATTTTACAATTATTTGTGGAGATTTAGAAAAAATTACGAATGAAACAAATAGAAAAAGCCCTTTTCTCATATATGATTATTATTAAATATCTCAATTATATAACTTTTTCTCTCTTTTACCTGAAATTCTGTTGTTCAAACTCTAGTAAAATATCTCTTTGAATTTTAGAATTTTCTTTTTAAAAAAATAAATTTTGCAAAATGAACGATACTCATAAAAACTAAATAAGTATTTCAAAGCGTAAAGCTTGTAAAACCCATCCAATTAAAAGATGGAAAGGAGAATTTAGAAAAAATTATCGTGACATATGTAGCCAAATGTAGGAGCCCGTCTAACATTGTTTTGATTCCTGTCTAAAAATCGGCAACCCTTCCCCTCACCCCATTGTAAAATGAATACCTTAACAATGACTCATGGAGCATACTGAACATTCAAGTGGGGGTAAGAAATTGTCTCCTAAGTTGAATAAGCAGCCGTACGGAAAGGATATTTTCTCTCAATTTCAGCCGATTTGTAAAGGTTAAATATGGATAAATTTTTACGTCGGAAAGATTCGTCTTCACGTGCAGATTATGAAGAACCCAGCACAAGTGTTACAAAAAAAACCTAAAGAAGGTAGTGAAAAGAAAGACGAAGACTACATTAAATATGGATTCTCGTGGTGTGGTGACGAAACGGCACCAAGACCACAGTGCATCATTTGCGGCGATCAGCTATCAAACGAGTCAATGATACCCAGTAAATTAAAGCGGCATCTATATTCAAGCCGTCCTAGCTGCGCCAACAAAGACAAACAATATTTTAAGAGGTGCTTAGAACAAAATAAAAAACAGAAGGAATTTATGAAATCGGTCGTAACAGTTTCTGAAAAGGCATTAGAAGCTAGCTATCATGTTGCAAAATTAATTGCACGTCAGAAGAAGCCACATACTGTAGGCGAAACACTTATTAAACCAGCATGCATGGAAATTATTAGACTTACGCTTGGGCCCAATGAAGTTAAGGAAGTGAATAAAGTTTCATTGTCTGCTGATACTGTTAAAAGACGTATTCACGGTATGTCAAGTGATATTTTAGGAACACTGATTAAAAAACTGTTATCGGCTGAAAAATTTGCTCTTCAGATCGATGAAACAACTGATATTAAAAATAAAGCGCAGCTGAAAGCTATTGTACGTTTCGTTGACGAGGACTTTATTAAAGAACATTATTTATTTTGTAAGGAGGTTCCAGAGGGAACTACCAGTGAAGAAATTTTTCGAGTAACCGATGATTTCTTCAAAATATGTAATATTCAATGGAGTAACTGCATTGCTGTTTGCACGGATGGCGCTGCGGCAATGACGGGTCGTAAAAAAGGTTTTGTCTCTTGTGTAAAACAAAAAAATCCGACGGTACAATTTACACACTGCTGCATACATCGGGAAGCATTGATGGTCAAGAATTTGCCGGAAGAACTTTTGAACACGATGAATGAATGCATTAAAATCATAAACTTAATTAAATCAAGAGCTATAAATTCACGAATTTTTGGATTACTTTGTGCAGAAATGGGAGCCGAATATAAATCCTTATTATTTTATACAGAAATTCGTTGGCTATCCCGAGGCAAAGTTTTGGCTAGATTATTTGAGCTTCGTCACGAGGTGCGTGAATTTCTTTTAACACAATATATGCTCGAACCACGATGCCAGCACCTCGATGACGATTACTGGATAGCCAAACTTGTATACATGGCTGATATATTCGAGCATTTGAATGAACTTAATAAAAAAAGACAAGGTCGAAATGAGAATATTTGGACGTGCTCCGACAAATTACAAGGATTTATTAAAAAACTCGAACTTTGGCAGAAAGAGTTCCAAAAAGGATGTTTTGAAATGTACCAAAGGACCAATCATATTACAATTGAAAACAACCAATTAATTGTGGATCTGGCCCATCAACATTTAAGTATGAAGTATTAAGCAGAAATTTGATCAATATTTTTATTCCATTAATATGGAACAATACGATTGGATTCGAAATCCTTTTGCAACCAATGCAATAAATTCTACGGAAGCACTGCCTCTACAAATTGGAGAGGAATTTACAGATTTAAATAATGACATGACTTTAAAATTATACTTCTCCGAAATTCCATTAGATGTTTTCTGGATTTACGTTAAAAAAGAATATCCTCACATTTCCTACAAAGCAATCTTAACATTACTTCCATTTTTGACGACATATTTATGTGAGCAAAGATTTTCAACTCTTGTATTAATTAAAAATGATAAGCGGTCATGCTTAAAAGATCTTGACCAAGAACTTCGGGTTACGTTGTGAAATATTGAGCCGAATATAAAACTTTTGTGTTCATTGAAACAAGCGCAGTTATCACATTAATAATTATTATGATTGCGTAGAAATAAATATGTTATGGTTTTATGTATGTATACTTTTCAAATAAAAAACAAACATTTATTGTAAAATTTGTGTATCAATCAATACCTATATACTTTAGCTTTTGGTGTGCCACGGAATTCTAGAAAGAATTTTGGTGCGTCGTAGGTGAGAAAAGGTTGCGGAGCACTGACGTAGACTACTCGATGTTCTTTCCTGCAATTTCCTTGTATCATTCTTAGTACCATAATTAGAATTTTCGTCCAGTAAATTATTCTATTCATATGCAATAATCGGGAAAAACTATTATAATTATTTCACTTTGCATTTTATAGAAGGTAGTGGCCACAGTACCGTTACATGATATAATTATCAAATTATATTACATACCAATTCATAATTTAATACATAGACATTCTGAATTATCTATTTATAAGCACAAAAATTCTTCACTCATTATTTTGGATGTGTAAATTATTTTTAGCACCTTAAAGTCTGAATAAATTAGTAATACTTTGAACAATGAAGGAAAATGTTCAATTCATTAAAAGATATATTTAAAATTTGCTACGCTATATACATACACCCACACACACACACACTATATATATTATAAATGAATTTTAAATTAATAAGTCTTGTAATGTTTTAATTTTCATTGAGTTTTAATAATTTCTGTTTATGAAAACTGGGATAAACTATGACATGCAATGAAATACGGATATTATGTGAATATTCATTAGTGTAATTATAAAGGAAAACTTTAACTATTCCACACAGAAATTTATCTTTTGAAATATTTGAAAGCGTTGCTTTAAACTTTTACTCTGAATATTTTATAAAACATTGCATTTGCCAAATGAATGTTTATTTCACTTTAGTCAAAAATCAAATATTCAAAAAACATGTCTAAATGTATGTAGCATGAATACATATTTCAATTTCACAATCTTTAGTAAACACATTGAAAATCTGTAAACATTACAAAATTATTTTGCATGTATTTAAATAATTCATGCAATCATATACTTAAACGTTGAAATTTTTATTTTGAATTAAGGCTGAAGTTCTTCAAGAAATGTTTAATATTACAACCTTTCGAAAATTTAGATAAATATTAGTCTTTATAATCAAGAATTTAATTGAAAAGAAAAGAAAAATATTGAGTCTTTATGAATGTTATACAATTTCACGTAAATTGATATTCTTAAATTAACGGTGATTGATTAAAGTTTTATTAACGTCGCACTAAAAGTAATACAAGGACCATTAGACAGGCCTCGTCATGTGACGAGGATGACACACCTGAGTTGGTTTTCACCTCTTCTAACTTCCACACCACACAATTGAGGACTTTGAGCCTCGACCAATTAAACGTCATCAGTATCGACTACACTGCGGGTCTTCAATGACATCAACTCGATGAACTGTTTTAATATTGTTACTCTGAAACTCAAAATAAATATCTGTGAAGTGAAACACATATTGTAAACTAATAAAGATAAATAGCATAAAATAAAAGTTTGTAAAATTCTTTACAACATTGTGTCTAAAAGTCAATAAATATGATATTTTCTTAAAAATCAGTTGTTTTTAAAGTTATATTACTGATCCATTAACAATGACTTCTATCAAATAATAATTGAAAAAGATGTATATTATTCTTAAGAAAATTTTACGTTTTCTTCAAAATTAGTAAAATAATTGATAAATATATTTTTCTACAAAAAGTTATTCGTGATGAATTGAATCTTTGTTTTTCATATATAATTTCAATAACAATAGCATGTTTGTGTTAGATAGAAAAATTGTTTAAATTCTAAGAGTACTCAGATTTTTGAGTGATAAAAAGAAAATGAAAAAGTGATAATAAAAATAATAAGAGGAAGAAAATATGATTTTGTTCAGTTCTTGGTAACATCTCTTATCACGAAGTGAATAATGTTAGAAGAGAACCTACAATATTGAGAATCGGGGTGAAGTATTCCTGAGTCCTTTATTAGAATTATTTCATCAATTCCATCTCAAATATTTAATAAACATTTACTTAATAAAATTAAATAGTTGAAGTGACCTGGAAAAACAAAAACATTTTAATCTAAGGAAAATAGGTTCAATTTATATCTAGAAGACAAACATATACTTAATGAAGCAGACCGTTAAATCTACATATTTTGATGTTTTATGTATTTATCTTTCTGTCAAAAAACTAAAACTATTTTTGTGACTTTGTCCTGAAATTTTAGGTCTTAAAAATTAATTTTTTATGCTTACATTTTTTATGAAAATGTTTACAGAACCATTCATATTCATTGTACTAAAATATAGCTTTTAATCAACTTTGAAAAGTTTCTCACGAACCGACTGAAACACACTGTTAAAATATTTTTAATCCAAACATCATATTTAAAAAATTATGGTTTATGGAGGTATAAGCTGGACAATCCCGATGACCTTTAGAGAAAGGAATTGCCGTCACGTATAATCGTTAATAAAATCGAGAATGATGAAATCATATCGGAAATCGAGAATAATGCGACAATTGCGAAAGAATATTTTGCCCTGAAGCAAATTATCGTTCACTTCTGTATGAGGTATTTTTGACTTGTAATTTTTCCTGTGAGAGTATTTGTATTGTACAAGAAAATTAACCCTTAAACACCTACGTACAAAGATTTAAGATTCCGACAGAGTAGGCTTAAAATGGTGAAACACTAAAGAGATTTATGACACTTTATCTGTCTATGTATTCATATCTAAAATTAGAAAGAGGTGGGGAAATAATTCGATGATAAAAAACCAACGTTTTAGAAACAACGTTTTTATATGGTAGCAAAAGTTTAAGTAGAAAATTTATTGAAATTAGTTAAAACTGTTATTATTTTAACTTTAAATTACTAAAAAGAGACATTTGTAGGTGCTAAAAATTGCATAATACTTCATAAAATCAAAAACATGCATTTGAAGTATGTAAGTCAAAATAAAAAGTGGACTCAGAATTCAGAAAAACTTTGTGATAGAAACACGGCGTCACTTATTGAGATCTTTCTTTCTTGCGAATGATTACTGACTAAAGTAACTTACACACTCCCTTTGTGAGTTTGAGTTTCTGATACCACTCATGCTGGGCGACGTGAGTGCTGGTGTTCCCTAGAGGGAAAGAAATTTTTCCTCAATCCTAAAGGTGAGAGGAAGATATTTGTCTTATTGCAAAATTATTGTAAATAGTTAGTTAAAAACTTGTCGCAAATGTCTAACATCATTGTTAGGGCAAGCAAGAACGGTTCTCAAAATTTCAAAGCTCTGTGATGGGAAGATTATAAATTAACGATCGAAATTGACTGACTCATTCACACCAGTGAAATTCAGAAAACGGTTTTTAAAAAAATGCGAGGTTTTCCGCGGCGAGTATTCTAACAACCAGTGACGGTATATCATTTTTAGTTTTAAACTTGAAAAGTAGAATATTTTATTTCAAAGCAATTTCTGTAGTAGAGGTAAGTCAATCCTTGGTAGAATTTTAGAAGTAAATAAAAATGAAAACTCACGTGTGGTCTCTTACTATGATTATATTTAGTATTGTATTTTCTTGTGTTTTAAAAGTCCATTTCACATTATAAAACTTGTTTTAAAGATTGAAGAAATAAAAAGGTCTTACGTACTAGTTTCTGTTTTAATTTATCAATTTCTCTCGAATTTTTAAAAATTTGCATATCGATATGTTGAATATCAATTAAAAAAGTCTTAAAATATTTTCAAGCATTTCATAAATGAATACAAAGGAAATACATGTTAAGAAATAAACTATTGTTAACAAACAAATAAACTACTGTATAACAGCTCATGTTTTCTAAAGTTTTTTTTTTAATGAATTTTGATCAGTTCATATAAATTCAACATTCATTCTACTGAGTACAGTATACAATATTTTCTAATACTTACTTCATTTAGTATATGTTTAAATTTTGTTTAAGAAAATTCCCCCTTTCCTTTTTCGAGTACTGTTATTAGAGTATAACTAACAAATCTTCTTTTTTTTTTCTTGCGGATATAGTATTCTGCGAAGTAATTAAGACTTTCGATAAAGATTTATTTTTTCACCGCTATTATGTAAAGAAATTATCAAACAAGGATAAAGTGAATGCTGTTTCAAAATAAATTTCTTCCATATTTGAATTACTTATTCATGCAAAGTAATGAGGAAATGGTATCCTAAAAATGACAGAATACTTTTAAAAAAATTATATCACCTGATTTTAATTTTAGAACTTTTATAAATTTATGACAAATCTCTTTCATAGTTCCCGCTGTATTATTTAGCGCTTTCTTTCACAGAGTGTACCATATTATTTCATTCACCTTTAAAATTTTTGGATTCTTTTTCTTCGCTATTAATTTTTCACAACGGGCACGCATTTAAAATACCAAGGTTTTTTTAAAATCTTCATATTTTATGTGTGTCTACAGTGAACATAATTATTTTCTTATAATTTTACAAAATAGCTCAGCTCAATTTCGTTAAAAGACACCATTTGTCAGTGTAAGAATTAAAGCACACATTCTTTCTAAATTTAGGTAATGCACTGGAATGTAAATTGTACATATTGTGTTTATGTTAAATCACAAAAATTGTCCTTCAGTAATCCTAATATTAATAAATAATTTTAATACGTTTCTGTACTGTTCAAACAAATTACGGAAACTTGCTTGTGTGTAAATTACTCGCAAATTGCATTATAACTTACTAATAAATTTTGAAGTAGTTTCATAGCTTTAATTGATAACAGAAATATTGAACTGAACTATTTTTAAGTATGGTTTTAATTGCATTGGTAATATTTGTTTTCTTTTGCGTCATGAAAATATGAAATTATCCTATTTTATACAATCTAAGTGAAAGAAATTTTTGAAAGCTTTATGTTAAAAATTGTTTATTTATAAGACTAAGATAATAATTGTTAAATTTATAAGACTTTCCTCGATAACATTTTTATACAACATGCGTCTCTTCTAAAACCACTATTAGAAAGATTAAACATAAATCAGAAGTTAAAAAATTATTTCCAAATAATGAAGTATGTACGATGTAAACTAGTCAATTAATTATTTATTCTTATCGTAAAAAATCACATTTATTGCAGTTCCTTGTAAACTCAACTTTAAATCACAAAATCGCAAGCCCTCAAGGGTAAAGTTTAACCTCCAGTCTCCCCTGCAGATTTTGGGCTGATGCATGTTAAATTTGTGGAGGCTCAGTGTCCTCAAGTTGACGTAGTGTGGAAGTTTGGTCAGTGCGACCGAGTTCGATTGTCAACCTCGTCATTTGATCAAAGTTCAAAATTACGAGGTCCGTTGCGAAAATTTTTCTTATTGCTTTTCAGAGTGAAGTTAATAAAACAATCAATCAATAACAGTCTGATTTCAATTTTGGGCACAACTTATTGCTGCAAATCTTTACTCCACAACAAAATTCGTGGAACCTAAATATCACTTATATTTAAATAATCATCTTACAGAACTTTTACAAACGGCTTTAACAAATGTTACGCAAAAATTTGAAAGTTTTGACCAAAGGTTTTGTTAAATTTTATTTTTTTATTAATGCATTATATTAACTTTGCTTTCTGTTACTTATGCTTCTTGCATTTGAATATTTACAAAAATAAGATACATTTTGAAAATGGAATAATTTCAAAAATATGGCTCACATAGTGATACATTTTCTTTTCTTTTTTTTTTTTTTTTTTTAAAAAAAGTTCTCATTTAATATTCTTATTATCCCACAGGAATCGGAATTAGTAAAATTCAATTCGGAACTTGTAAAATGAAAATGGTACAGACAAGGAATATTAAATTTTTTTTTAAAAAAAAAAAATTATGATAGCTCAGACAAACACCTTCAAGTAGCTTATAAATTTTCCAAATGCAAAAATATCCCCTCCCTTAAATGGTTGACAAACAGAATGAAATAGATAACAGCCAGGGAAATCACAGCTATTTCAAAAAAATATTCACGAAAAATAATAAATTATACCCAAAATTAATTTACTATTGAATATGAAATAGCATACTCGCATATGTACAATTTTAAGACAGAAAGAGGCTGATTTTGCTAAAGTCATATACTTTATAGATAATTATTAGATAATTGAAGTAAAGTGCAATTACAATTAAACACTTATATTAATTTAAAAAGTTTGTTGTCATAAATATAACTTACCTAATATTTTTTTTTACAGTTTTTAATGCTTCAGAAAGTGTTTCAAAGCTGTGGTGTAATTAAAATTAAAATTTTTTTTCCTAAACTTTAGTTTCTCTAGATTTTCTCATTTTTCTTCCTTAAAATATTCTCTTACCAATACGATTAATGCACAGTTTCTTCAGATTCTGATGAAAGAAATGATATATTTAATTAAAAGGAGTGAACATTTGAATTAATAAGTCACAAAACCAATAGCTGGATTTTTTTTCATATTCAAAACTATAATTTATATTCGGAGTAAAGTATTAATATGGAAGAATTTGTTGTTAAGATGATAAAAAATAAATCAAGTGCTATTGAATCAATTACCGTTATTCTAATATCGAAAATAAGAATGTAATTGTACCCATTTTATATATGAGGCAAAACAATTATCACCACTGAGACAAATTTGTAATATTCTAATTAAGATGATTTGTATAAAATTATTGTCAAAATGGGAGAAATTAATTAAACCTATGTTTACATTGTGTTTTGTAATCAGGTTTTCCAAGATTTTCAAAAGTGTAACACTTTTTTGCATGCCAAAAGGAATTTAAAAGACTAAATAAAATGCTTTTAGAAAATCAGTAAATAGTTTGAGTTTTATCGAAAATAGGTTTATTTAATAAACAGATGTAATTTTTTTGTGTGCAATTTTTTCCCCACTTCTATATACTTGAGGTCGCTGACTGTATTTTTAGGGGGGAAAACTTAATTTTATTCCAACTTAGCTGCTAAAACTGGGAATAATAAATAAGCAATTGTATAAAACCTGTTGTGTAATCCTCTTATTATCTTTACTTCCACTTCTTTAATCATTAAAAAAAGTTACTCAGTGGAAACATGTGACCGCAATAGCCTAGTGATCATGGTCATGGATTCGTGGCTGGCAGTTTTCGTCGAGACGCGAGTCCAAGCTTTGATGATACTAAAGACCCGCCGTGTAGCCGGGATTGATGCACTTTAAATCTGAGGGGGTTCAAAGTCCTCGCGTTGGCGTGATGTGGATGTTAGGAGAGGGGGTTGCCAGCTCATGTGTCGTTCCCTTCACTTGACCGGGATCCATCGCCAAAAGCCCTCGTGTTGCTTCTAGTGCGACGATAATAAAACGAAACCAAAATTCTATTTACCTGAGTATCGTAGCAAGAAAAAAAGTGCTTATAGAAGCTTTTTTTCACCTCTTTTTAAAAAAAAAAAAAAAAAAAAAAAAAATACATACATTAAACATCAGATAAAAATAATACTAAAAATAAACAAACTACTATTTGTACGATATCAAATAATATTATCCTTATATTTTTACATTTTTTACTGAAGCGATTTTTAAAAATATCATTTTGTATATTTATCAATTAATTGCACAAACAATGGCATTTTTAATACCAAATCCTCCATTTGTTGAGCTTAGATATCAGTTTCATTCATCAAACTGTTTTTGCCAATATAAATGAAAAACTAATGATAAAATTTATTGGCAGCGGTGTTTTTTCAATACTTATGATTTTAGGGGCTTTAGCTTAATTTTAAAAAAGAATATGAGGTACCAAGAAGAGGAAGGGGGGCGACTTTATTGAAGATTACATTCATTGTCAATTAATTTTATGTTTGAGGAATTTCTACAAAATTCCTTCAATTATATCTTTGGATTCTTAAGTTATTAATATTTTTAATATTATATATTAATAATTTTAATTTACTTCTGGGCAAATATATGACCCAAAATTCAGATTTTCAATAGATTTTCAGTGAGATCGGGTAAAAAAATCTGGGAAGTTAAGATCTGGTCATTCTACCCCCCCCCCTTTTTGCCAAAAGCATGTCTTTTCTAAAAGAGACTGGCTTGCTGACCTCTTCCCCCCACCCCAAGGTACAGCATTATTTAAAAGCCTTCAAGCTGATTCATCCCCTGTAAACTTCCGCTGCGCTGTGACTGACGGCTCCAAAAAATGTTAAATGAAAGGAACGTGACTTTATATTGGGGTGCATAACCCTCACGGGCTTTAATCCCAAGTTTTAATTAATTAGTTGGAGGTGAGACAGAACTTTGGTTTTCAGCTTGTCCAGAAGTTAATTCAAAAATTGAAAAAATAATGAATTGCCAGAGTAAAAAAAAAGTTAAACGAGCAATGCTTAGTTATTAATTTTACAATTAAAATTAAAAGTTATAATAACTATGAATCAGTAAATTTTTAAAAATTTAAAATTAAATTTAAATTTAAGTTATTAGATATTAGAATCTGAGTAGTCCATTTTATTTTTTAAATAAATGTTATAGATTATTATTACTGTTAAGTTAGGCTAATACTAGTGGCTTTGGTAGAAGTATCCTGACTTATTCCTCATGTCTGGTTAAGAAGAAATTGAAGTTGGTTCTTGAATGTGGAGAGGGAGCGTTCCTATTGGTTGCTGGGTGCGCTCCTATTGGCTTTTGATGATGCATGTCATTTTGAAGTAAATTTTGGCAGGAAATGGTGTAGGAAAATGATGATGAAGAGAAATTGAGAATTAATCAAGTAGTATTTCGCGTGGTCTGTGCAGAAGTTGATTATTATTGATTGGAGTATATTTCTCTATTGCCTGAATGGTTCTGTTGGTGGAGATATCGATTTTATTGTAGAAGTTTTTCGCTAGTTTTTTGATGAATTGTTTGAGGGTTGGGAAATTTAATGAATTTCTGATATCAGCAGTGCGCATGTACCAGTGTGCTTTTACTATTGTTCGTAGGATGCTGGATTGAGAGCTTTCTAGGATATTCATAGTAGTAGGTGCACAGTGGGCCCAGACAGGGGAGGCGTAAGTCAGGATAGGTCTAAGCATCAGTGCATAGATAAGCATCTTGTTGGTTCTATTTAATGTAGAGTCTCTCGCGAGAAGGGGAAAAAATTTTCTGACTGCTGCTTTATATTGCTGCTTAATTAGTATTACGTGTTGTTTGAAAGTGAGTTTCTTATCTAACGTAACACCGAGGTATTTTGTGGACCCGGACCAGGGGATTTTGTTATTGTTTAAATATATGTCAAGTTCAATGTTTCTATTATTTTTATTAAAGAAGACGGCCTCTGTCTTGGAAACATTCAGGGCTATTTTCCAAGTTGAGTACCATACTTCTAAGTCTTTGAGGTGGTTGTTTAGTGCTTGGCCTATGTTTTTCGGGAAGTAGTGACGTGCTAGTATCGCAGTGTCATCTGCGTACACGCAGAGAGTTGTGTCTGGGTGTTTTGGGATGTCTTTCACGAAATAGTTGAAGAGGGTCGGCGATAAAATTCCTCCTTGCGGGACTCCTGCTGCGATATTTCTTGGTAAAGAGCAGGTTCCATTGATGATGACAGAGAAATTTCGATTTTCTAAATAAGATTTGATAATTTTGATTAGGTGGGGGGGTGTATTAATTTTTATTAGTTTATAAAGTAGACCAGTATGCCAGACCCGGTCGAATGCTTTCTGAATATCAAGGAAAACTGCACCTGTGAGTTGTCCTTTGTAGAATCCAGTTTTAACTAGTTCCACCACTCTGAGTAGTTGGTGTGATGTGGAGAGCTCTGGAACGAATCCATGCTGTTCGTGGATCAGGATGTCATTTTCACTATTGAATTTGCTCAGTCTATTGTGGATAATTTTTTCTGCGATTTTACTTAACACTGAGAGGAGGGATATAGGTCTGTAGTTTTCAGGTTTAGTTGCATCTTTTCCAGGTTTCCGGATCGGTATGATTGTGGCAGTTTTCCAGGAATCCGGAAAGTGACCGATGTCTAGCATATTTTGGATGATATTTCTGAGTTGGTAGATGCAGAGATATGGAAGATTTTTAATCATTTTGTTTGTGGTACCATCCTTACCTGGTGCTTTATTAATTTTTAGGATTTTGATGTAATTTGCGATTTCTGAAGCAAGTGGTGGAGTAGTTGGGGGGGGGTTCGAAGTTTTCTTTATTCATGAAGAATTCGTGAACGACGTGTTTCACTGTGCTATCATGTGTTGGTGAATTTAGATCGTTTAGTTTAAACTGACTCTGAAGTGAGTCAGCGAGTGTTTCAGATTTGTCTGCGTCACTCAGGGCGATACCAGTTGGGCCGTTTAGGGCGGAAACAGGGGGTCTTCTCTTTCTGAGTGCTTTTGACATACTCCATAGAGTGCCGTTTTCAGCATTCAGGTTTTCAAGAGTTTCTTCCCAATCTTTTTGTTTGTGTAAGTGCGCTTTACGCCTTATTTCGTTTTGAATTCTGTTTAAATTTTGTTTGTCAGCAGGGAATCTTGTGAACTGCCAAAGTTTTTTGGCTTTGTTCCTTTCTCGAAAAAGGTTTCTAAGCTCTCTGCCGATAAATGTTTGTTTGTTTGTCTGGATTGGTTTTGAGGCGTTTTGGTGTGCACTTAAAATGTTGTGTGTTAGTTTGGCTACTTCAATTTCAATATCCTCTCCTCTGTGTGCTTTGGGGAGTGTAAAAGTGTTGATGGTTGTGTCAAGGAGTGTTTTTCTAAACAATTCCCAGTTGGTGTGGAGCTTCGGCGAAGGAAGCTTAAACTTCTCTTGAGAAGCAAAGTGAATGAGAACTGGGTTGTGATCGCTACTTAACTCCAGTAGCGAGTGTATCTGGAAGGGCCAATCAAAGTTCGCCGTAAGAGCAATGTCGATGGTGGAGGCGGAGTTATGTCCGAATCGTGTTGGAGTGGGTGGGGCTAAGATATCTATGCCGTTCTGATCGGCAAAGTTTTTAAGTGCATTACCTCTTGATGAGTTGTATGTGCAGCCCCAGCTAGTTAGCTTAGCATTTAAATCTCCTCATATTAGTGATGTCAGTCCTAAGTTTAGAATGGTGTTTATGTCTGTCCTTACGTGTGTGACTCTGACAGATGGGGGAATATACATGGAGGTAATGAGTATTGGGTTTCCATCCGTTGGGGTGAGGGCAACGATAGTTGCTTCTGCACCGTTTAATGTGGGTGTTGGGATATTGTAGTGTGGGAGAGGTTTCTTAATAAGAATTGCAGTTCCACCAAACGGGCGATTGTTTGTGGTGGGTCTGTCATTTCTATATGTGGTGTAGTTTGGAATTGAAAATTTCATTCCTGGTCCGAGATGTGTTTCTTAGATTAGTATTAAGTCAGGGTTGTGCTTATCTATGAAGTTCCTTAATTCTACTTCGTGGAACTTTACACCTTGGGCATTCCAAAACACCAGTTTGAGTCCGAGAAGGGTGAATTTTAATTATTGGAAGTGGGTGGTGTCGCGACTACACCCGATATGAAAATGTTGAGCTTGTCGAAGTCGCTGGTGACTTTCGACATGTTGTTTAGGGCTTCGAATATTTTCGGGAATTTATTAAATAGGTTTTGTAGATCTGCAATGACTGTAATGAAAATAAAGTTTCCTGGTTGTGGGGTGGTAATAGGGGCAGTAGCCGGTTCAAACTGGTGTTTGGCTTCGGCTGACATTTGAGCTATTTGTGGCGCCATCTCTTGGGTGGTTTCGTTACTGCAAATGTTTGCAAAAGTAACACCTGCAGTTACGGGTCGAGTGGGAGGGAGGTTCCTGTTTTCCGTTTTCTGAGTAGACTGACCTTTTGCTGGTTTCTTTTTAGGGAACAGCGGGCATCCCTGCCAAGAGGCCATATGGTTAGAGTTGCAATTAATGCATAGTGGGTTTTCTAATCTTTCTTTAATAGTGCATTCCCCAGTGCGGTGAAAACCACCGCACTTGAGGCATCTGGCATTCATTCTGCAATTATGTGAAGAATGGTAGAAATAATTGCAGTTGTAACACTGCGTAGTTCCTTGCTTCTTTTTAAAAGGTACTATCTTGACAATGATGTGCATGATGGATTGTACTTTATAGATTTCCAGGGAGTCATCTCCCCTACGGATTTCTACCATAAAAATGGGGAGTGGGAATTTTGTTTTTAATTGCTTGAGTTGAACGACCTTCTCTACCTTGATGCCTTTAGAGATAAGGTCTTCTTTGATGTCCTCCACATCAGCGTGCCCTGGAAATCCTTTTACACAAATTTTAAAAGGACGATTATTTAGGGGTTGAATCACGTAGTATTCAGTCTTTAGATTGGTCAGGAGAGTGGTAATTCCACGATGATCATCTTCTGAGTTGGGTGAGACTTTTATATACTGTCCCGATAGCTTGCAAGCTAAATTCGGGAATTCCCTATTTATGGCCTGGATGATGATGTTGTAGTTCTGGGTAAGCCTAAGCATTACCGGTTGAATCTTTGGAGGTGAGGGGGGATGTCAGCGTCCGCCATATTGGGATCAATGGCCCCCAACGCATTGAAGCTATTGCTCGTGGTTAAGTTTACATTATTATTTTCATTCGTGACTGCCTTTTTTGCAGTTTTTGTAGGTTTTTGAAAACCATTTGCGTCAATGACGCGTTGAGCTCTGGGAGCTCTAGTTTGGCTAACTGCAGAAGGTGATGCGGCTTTGTTTTCAGTTAAACTGCATGACTCAGCCATGCGTTTCCTAAGATTTTTAATAGCAGATTTGCTATGTTTCTGGCAATTCTTTAAAGAGCAAGGAGAAATAAAGTTCATCTCGCCTAGAATTTTGTCCAGTTCCGCTTGGCAGGTTTTCTTTTGCTGATACAGGTCCTCTAGTAGTGGTTGGGATCTGACTTCTGGGTCCTCTTCTTCTATGTCTATGAGTCCGTTTAGGTGCTCGATTCTTTGTCTGATAATTTTTTCTTGCTTCGCAAGGATGGTGTGAGTGTAGCAAATTTTCTTCGCTGCTGGTGGTTGGTCGTTGCTCTCCGGAGTCACCATTCCGCTGTCCATTGCATCGTTCGGCGCCTGGGCACCCACGTTAGGCTTAGAAAGCTCCATAGTTTCATGCGTCTGTCCTCCTTGAAGTCCAAACGTCGAATTTAAATGAAAGCAGACCAACGATACCACTTCCCCCAAAATAAGTGGTTAGTCTGCTGCGGCCCCTTTTAGATCATACATTAGCTTTTCCCTTATCATTGGAGGAAGTGATTTCAAAGGGAAGTGGGGTTGAAACGAGAAGGGAAATTTATTTGAAAGTGAAAAGGTGGTGGGGAGGGTAGAAAGAGGATGAATCAGTTGTTCTATCGTACTGTTTAGTTCTCTTCTTTTTAAGGGAGGAAAATTAAAAGGGTATCGGTAGTTAAAATGTTCTTGGTTATGGTGGGATTCAATGAAAGTAATTTTCACAGGATTGATAGGGAAAGCATGGATTCCATTGCTGTGTGCAAGGAATTAGGCAAGGCTTAGATAAGAGGATTTCTGTAGTTAGTTCGTAGAAGAAGTGTCTGGAAAGATAAGCAATATGAGTGTTAATTTGGAGATTCCAAGGTCTTTAAGGATGGCCGTGTTTCTAATGTATCAGTCGGGGGAAATCTTTTCCTTCTTGTCAGAGGGACTACTTCTTACCGAATCTGACTATTCGTTGTCAATTTGAGTGACGATTGTATAGAAGTGTTTGTTGATAGCTAGTGAGGACGTAAAATGTAGCTTTTTGGAAACCGGATCTTTTTCTCTTTCTTATAGATTCTCAAATATTTTAGTTACCATTAAAATTTCTTCGTTTCCCACCTTAATAGTTTAATTGAAATTGATAAAAAGAGAAATTTAAATTATCTAGCATGTTTGGTAAATATTATCTTAAAAATATTTAATGTGTATTCTTAATAAAATGTATCTAAATATATTTACCACCAAATATTTAGAATGCATTCCTGTTTTGCTGTTATTTAAGAATAAGTGAATGATATATTCTTATTTATTCTATTTTATGATAACTTGATAATAAATATTTAAAAATATGTAGACAAAACTTTCATTAAATGTGTGGGGAGCAGTTAAGACAGAGCAGATTTTTGGGTATTAACATCTGTGCGAAATAATTTTTGTGATCGTATATAAGTATAAATTAAATTATTTATTTTCGTAGAAATTATCCCTTATTTCTTAAAAATATTCAATCTCTTAGCGATAAGCTAATAGTAATTTCTCTTGAAAACTTTTACCTTTTTTATACATTTCATTCATTTGTTTTATTAATGTCGCACTTAGAAGCAAAATTAAGGAGGCAGAAAGGGGGAGGTTTTATAGAATGTAAACCATAATTAATAAATTCTTTATTCCTCAGGTAGACTTATTAAGAATACTTTGATTTTCTAATGGAATTTAGTAAAAAACATACCATTGTTAATAAAGCTTCATAAATTAATTTCTATTGAAGAATGATTTGTAATAAGAATTATGAAGAAAAAATTGCCTAGAAATTTTGATCATTATTTTTCTAACAGTAATTTTTTTTTTTTTTTTTTAGAAAAAAAGCGTTTTATGTATATATAAATGTATGAAAGTTTAAATTTATAGTTTCTAATAATAATAAGAGTGATTATTTTAAATTAGACAGAAATAAGTACTTTGCATGCTTTTGGAAAATCATAGAAATAAGTTTTATATTCGACTTTATACTGATCTGGAATATGTCCATTACTTATAATTTTTCATTTTTTCATGCATCTAAATTCTTAATATTTTTACGGTTCCAATTTACAGAAGAAAGTGTTCCCTTTGATTCAAATCATACAATATTCTGGAGGCAAGTTTCATCTAATCTAACTCGCACATTGTTATCTTTCAGAGCGTTGTCAAGTCCAGTTCACTTTTTGCTGCTTATTCTTTTATGGTGCGTTTATAAAATATTTCATCCATAAAATGTTTCTAAAAGTTATTCTGATAGTTAATATGCTACAATGCATAATTTTACTAAATACTTAGTATTTTGTGTGCATTTTTTATTACATTTTTTTGGCATATATTTAAAATATTTCTCTGTCATTTTTAAGATTTAGAAATTTGCTGTCAATTTTAGCATTTTCGTTCCGAAAATGAAAAATTACCGTACGATAACATTTCATGATTATTGAATTTATTATTTTCATTGCAAAAGCTTCGAAAATTTTTAATCGAATTTTAGGTTATTGTAATCATTACTTTCATTTTTTAGAGAGCTTATAAAGAGAAATAATATATCTGATAAA
The DNA here is from genome assembly GCA_019974015.1 of Nephila pilipes. Classification (NCBI taxonomy): domain Eukaryota; kingdom Metazoa; phylum Arthropoda; class Arachnida; order Araneae; family Nephilidae; genus Nephila; species Nephila pilipes. The sequence continues at coordinate 30,196 of BMAW01103596.1, forward strand.
AATTTTGATAGAAACGCTTTCTTTGTTTATTTTGTTATTTTCAATAAAACTTAATAATGTAACTAAATTTAGAGAAATTTTCTTAATGTTTCAGATACATCCTTCAATAGAAAATATAAATGTATTTGATATTGGTTCCTTGAAGGAAAAAACCGTTTAAGATATTTTAACAGAAGCAAAAGTATTGCATGATAGAATTTCGATTAAGATGAGTCGTATTTATGATAATGAGACTTCTGCACAAATAAGGATTCCATTCGAAAATTCAGTTGGGAATGGATTTGTAAGAATAAGTATCGATTCAGATGCTGAAAAGTAAAGTGATTTATCTCGTGCATAGACGAGGAAAAGTTTTAATGTTGTAGATTTTTGAGATGTTTAAGTTTTTTTTTCCATTAAATTGTCTTGCAATTCAATAAATATTCTTCACTGCTGTTAGTTACATTTCATCATTTAGCTGAAGAAATGTCTTTTTAATTTGCATAATGTATAGAAAATTAAGAATATTTATTCATTTAATACTTCAGGAAGTAAACATTCAATCATTTCATCTTCTGTGTTTGTAATGCATGTATAATTTCAGTCATGACAGTTGCTTCATTTCATTTGAACAATCGGAATTAAAATATGTGTTCGGAACATATTTTATTACAAGTGTGTCTCATTTAATATTTAAAAATTAGTAATACCAAATAATTAACTTTGAAATGCTTTACTGATCTTTTTAAATCATTAATTTAGCAAACAAAAATGTCTCAATAATCAGATCAGTCTTTTTATATATCAATTTGCCAAGATCTGCATGAAAATACTAATTTAAATGAATTCATTTGATCTTTTATTGTATTTTATCTGAGATTAGCATTTATAAGACTTGATTGTCTTTAAATCTCAAAAATAATTTTATTGATAGGAATGCATGAGGATATGTATATTAATGAATTAAATAGGTGTACTTTTTTTGCCTTTTCTTTGGTAATAAAATTGAAAATGTTGTGGATATTCTTTGTCAAATAATAATTTATTAAAACAGAAACTAAGTTTTCTTAACTGTTACATATAGGGGTAAACATTATTGTATTTTTTAATGTATTATATATATATATATATATATATATATACGCTCACAACATTTTTATGACAAATATAATTTTTTTAATTAAATATAGTTCGTTACAAACTTTTCGAAATATGTATTCTAGATTGAAGAATCTTAATATATTTCTATTTTATTTGTGCATAAAAGTCAACTAAATTATCCAAAAAATTCACGGATACTTGAGTTCCTTGATATTGCATTTGAAATAATTTATAGTGTGTGATATGACATTTGATTTCATATATATTATACTGCAATAAATTGTTATTAAAACGCATTCTAAAAAAAAGAAAATTTAGTATTTCTGCTTGCTTTCAATCCTGAAAATAATCAAATTCCTTTAAATTTTTTTTTAATCCTTGTGACTTAACGAATCTAATTCTGACGTTGATTGGAACATTAATTTTTGACGTTTTATCAGGAGAAAAGAGTAATTTCTTAAAATTTTTCTTTTTCATTAGTAATTTAAGATTCCAAGTTATACGATCACCTTGTTAATATTTTTCGCCTTTAGTGCTAGTACAATATCTTTTTAAAACAATACTCGAGTTTTTAAGCTTTGGAATAAAAATAATTAATTCTTTATTACTATTAAAATATTAATATATATATATATATATATATATATATATATTAATAGTAATAAAGAATAGAAAACATTACTGAGTTAAGACACTGTACCGTAGCGTTATATTGACTTCAAAATTACATATATAACTATTAATTTTAATATTTCTTTAAAAAAAAGTGTATGAAATATTCAATGTTATACATTATATCAGTTGTGAGTAAATTCAGTACAATTAAACAAAACTTAGTGAGGAATTTGATCATTTTGAAATATACAAGAACGATCTTCAGGAGGAAAAAAAACCTAATTACTAAAACTAACTTCCATTTGCTACTACATAAATATGTAACTTCATTTTATTTTTTCAAATTGGTAAGTATTTTTTAAAAAGTATTTTTGAACGGTTCATTTTAATATTGTAGAATAAAAAAGAGGAAAAAAAAAGAAAAAAAAAACTACATAAAACTCTTTCTACATTGAGATAGTTTCTAGAGATATTAGTTTATCGAAATGATAAATCTTAACATTTAGAAAAAAAAAATTAAAATGTACATAATTTGTTAAGAAAAGAATTTTAAAATTTTGATACGTTAAGATGAGATAAATTTAGAATCCACTAACATTTTTTTCGGGGATCCTTCAGTTTACGGGGTTGAAGATTTTTCCCCGTCAAATCCTAATTTCTAGTTAAAGGCTGATCGCCAAGGCGTTGTCCTTGGGAGAAACCAGTTTGTAGCAACCGTGCGCAAGACGATCCTCTTGCCGAGGGGAGGGGAAAACTCTCTGCGTAGTAATACACTGTTTTTCTGGATGTTTACCATTTTTCAAACGGTCTTGTTTTCTGAAAAGCATTGTCGTCTAAACTGCGCTCCAGCCATCTTCTTGCTATTAAAATGAACCATTGAAAAATATTTTTAAGAAAATGCTTACCTATTTGAAGAAGTAAATTAATTATGTAATAAAAGTAAATAGAAATTAAAGTAATTTGATTCTAATAGAAAAAATAAATTGAAGTTCGTAAGAACTTGCGTGATCCTGTTTTCAGAAAAGTGTTTTCGGCTTAATCGCGCTCCAGCTATCTTCTTGCTGCTTACCTGAAAGTTTTGCTTGATATTTTAAATGAACTGAAAAAAATTTTTTTTAAAGAAATACTTACCAATTTGAAGAAGTACATTGAAGTTATGTAGTAATTAGCGAATTGAAATTAAAGTAATTAAAATTGTAAGAAAAAAATGTATGATTTTCAATACCGTAAGTACTAGAATAAATAATTTTTATCCCTTAACATTGAAACTGTTTTTTTTCCCTTCGTTATTATTGGATTACTGAAGATTATTCTCGTATTCTTCGGAATGATCAAATTCTATATTAAAATTTGCCTTAATTGTTTGTACTGAACTTATTCATAACTGATTTAGTGTATTACATCGAATCTTTCATATAATTTTTTTCAAAAAATATTACAATTAATAATTAAAGATATAGTTTGGGAGTAAATATAACTCTACGGTACAGTGCTTTAACGCAGTATTATTTTCCATTTTTTTTCTGTTTATAGCTTTTAAAAAAGTAACTTAAAATAAAAGAAAATAGGTTTATCATAATAATCTCATTAGTAAACAGCATTGAAAAATTAGTCTGTTGTTCCAGATAATGAAATCCTTCAAACAATTTGACACCTTGTAGATAGAATTTTCAAAAGAGACATTTTTGGAGCATTTCATCTGATGAAATTTTGATCAAGCAATATTTTATTACGCAGAGAATAATTTATCATGTGAATGAAAAAAAAAATGTTACTGGATTCTAAATTAATCTCCTGTTATCGTATCAAAATCTTAAAAAATTCTTTTTTAACTAATTAAGAACATTTAAATTTTTTTTCTTCTTGTTAAGATTTATCTTTTCAATAAACTAATATCTTTAGAAACTACCTCAATGTTGAAAGGTTTTTATGTTGTCTCTTTCTTTTTTATTCTATCATATTAAAAATTATTAGAAAACTACTTATTTCACTTATACATCTCTATAGAATAAATTACATGAACATTTTTTTTTCTTCCAAAAGTAAAACAAAGCAAACGTTTGAAAGCTATATGATATCAGAATTATTTTCAATAAAAAAGAATATACCTTTCCTTTCAGCGCAATTTATATTTCAATGAATAAAATTAACTAAATTTAAAAGCTAAATAGTTTAATTTACGGTGCATATTTCTCTTAAAAGGAAAGAATGTCCTCAATATCTATTATATTAAAGTAATCGGAAGTTCCATAATTAAGTTGAAACAGTAATAAATAATACAAATAAAATTCACATCCTCCAAATATTTTTGCAAAAATTAAAACAAGAGATCCATTCAAACAGTGGACAGATCATATTCATGTATTCTTAATCTGTAGAATCTTTTACAAAAAGTTAAACATTAATTATTTTTGTTTAAAGTTTAAAAAATTCAATATTGCTTTAAAAAATTTTGTATTGGCATTAAAGATGAAATGTTATATGAACAGGGTAATCGTACATCTCGGAATCTTAAATTACTCAAAAAAAAAAAAATTTAAGAAATTACTTTTTTCTTATCAATTAATATTCTTATTAACAAGCAATAAAAAAATGAATTTGGTTAATTTTAGGATTTAAAACAAGAAGAAATACCAAATGAATTTCTTTTCTTAGAAATGCATATTAATTACAATTTATTGCAGTATAATATATGTAATATCAAATGTCATATCACACAATCAATTATTTCAAATGAAATATCAAAGAACTTAAGTATCCTTGAATTTTTTGGACAGTTTAGCTGAATTTTGTGCACAAATAAAATAGAAAAAAAGGTTAAGATTCTTAAATCTAGGAAAAAAATTGCATATTTCGATAAGTAATGAGCAATATTTAATAAAAAATTTCTTCATCATATGAAAAATTATATATATCTACATATTTTACAATAAAAAAGGCAATGTTTACCCCATCTGTAAGTTTACTAAACTTAGTTTCTGTTTTGATAGATTGTTATTTTTGACCTAGAATAGCTACAACACTTTCAATTTTATTACCAAAGAAAATGAAAATACGTACACCCATTTAGTTCATTAATATTCCTATCCCATATATTCCTATTAATAAAATTAATTTTAAGGGTTTGAAGGTAATCCAGTCATACAATGCTGATCTCAGATAAAATACAAGAAAAGAACAATTCATTTAATTTGGTATTTTACAAGTAGAACTTGACAAAATAATAAACATATAAGAAAAACTGATCTGATTTCTAAGACATTCTTGTTTGATATAAATCAGTTCTTTGATAAAATCAGTTAAATAATTCAAAGTTAAATGTTTGTAATTACTAATTTTTAAATAGTAAAGGAGAAGCACTTGTATTGAAATATATACTGAAAATATTTTAATTCTGATTGTTCAAATGAAATGAAACAACTGTAATACTGTAATAATTACTTCCTGAGCTGTTAAATAAATAACGTTAATTTTCGACACATTATGAAAATTTATGAGACATTTCTTAAGCTAAATGATGAAATGCAACTAACAGATGTGAAGAATATTTATTCAATTACAAATTAATTAATGGAAAAAGATAAAAAAAATTAAGAAATTTGTTTCGTTTAGGAGTTCCATTGCAAAAAACTTTCGACAACGGACTTGATAAATCGGAACAACGGTTAGATGAAGACTCGAATCCTAACTGGAATTCATCTGGCTTCTATACAACACCACTTAAGGACTTTGAGATCCATTTCATTTAACGTACAGTAATCATCAGAATACGCACCTACGACTCAACTTCAAGGTCGCGATCCTTGAAAGAGATAAAGTCCAGAAAAGAAATTAATATGTCGAAACCTAAATGTGAAAATCAAGTAAATATAATATTGTTCCTGTAAAATGCAAATTTTTACACTCAAGATTTTATATTATACAAACGTATTATTAAATTAAATCAATATTTAAAAAACAAAAAAGAAAACCGAAAAACGTAGGTGTCTGATTTTGAAATATTAGTTATTACAAAAAGGAGCAAGAGTTTCTTAAAGTAAATGGAATCCTGAATTTAAAACAATTCGCATATAATCGTATTACATAAGAATTTAATGACAATTAACAAAGATCAACAGCTTTAAACATTTTTACTTTTAGTGTTCCTTTTTTTTTCGGAAAGGAGGGGGGATTTTCTTAAAAATCTTCCTAATCTGGATCTCCATCAACGTCGTCCATAAAAGGAACTTCGTCGTCATCACTTAATGCTAAAATAAATAAATAATACATTTGTTTAAAAAAAAAAAAGGATAGTTATCTCGAATGATATAAAAAATTTAAAAAATATATGAAATAAAATACCTTTTAGTAATTTTTTATTTGAAGTCTTTGGCATCTTGTCCGAAATGCCTTCGGACTCTACCGTTGGAATTTCAATTTTTTTTTTTTAACTCGAGGCCTTTTTTTTTCTCCATATCCTGGAAAAACCAGAGAGATGTCCTCCAGAAGTAATTGCACTTTCGCATCCAGAGACTTCATCGTACTAAGTCTCGTTCTTCTGTAGAAATGCAATGCCATGTATTGCTTAAGATGTTTTTCAGATTGTCTGCTTACTATTGCTTTTTTGAAGTGTTTGTTCTCATTTTCTAAAGGGTTAATCGTGTTAAGTTTATCTATTTTACTAACAAATTTTCCCTTTTTATGAATTGTGGTTTTGTGCACAGCGTCATTAAACAATTTATTGACGCTGTGATACTGGGTTGCGCTATCCGTACATATAATTGAAGTCTCTGGATGGCAATGCCTAGCAATTAGAGGCCAAAGATCTCTCTTTTTTTTCCATCCACAAGAAAAAAAAGCCCTTCTTTGTCCTCACTGTAAAATAAAAAAATTACAATTGTAAAAATATTTGTTTAGGTCTAAAAATAAATAGTTATCTAATCGTTACATACCGACAATATATTCCAAGTACAACTTGGGTCATGGTTTGCGTTTTTCTGCATCTATTATATTTTCTTTTC
>BMAW01103602.1:2941-14642 GCA_019974015.1 Nephila pilipes
CATTTATTGTACATTGCATTTATTGTACTTTAGTGAGATTTATGTATATTATTTATAATTAACAAATATTTCAAGTGGCTTCTAATACTTTTCATATTTCGAGCATATTTTTTAATTTCAAAAATTATTTTTATTTTTTTTTTATCCATTTACAATAATCACAAGGAAAAAGTTAAGTAAAGAAATTATGCCCTTACACTTGCAATTGTCTTTCCAAAGTAATAATCTGTCAAAATTAAAATACATACATATATATTTGTGGGGGGGGGGGGTGAGGGGTGACGTGTGTGTGTTTCAATGTCAAGAAATGACAATTGCTGAAGCCAATAGTTATGTTTCATTTTATTGGAAAATACAGTTTTGCGGTTCTCTTAATTTAATTGACGCAACTAACTGATAAAACATAAAATTACACCTTATAAATAAAATGAATTATCAAAATGGGGTTTGAAAAAAAAACATTTTATGAGTGAAAATAATTACCTAACATGTTTTATGTTTTAAACTCATTTTATGCTTCAGTTAATTTAAATGCCCTTTTAGTTATATGTATAGAAATCATAACTTTTAGTTCTTTTATATGATTTGTTAATGGAAAACAAATTTTCTTTGAAAATATCCAAATGTTTTTGTAATATTTTAATCCATTTAATATTTATTTTACATTTTTTTGAACAAATACTGTAAATGAGATGTGAAAATTTGAATCAACTAATTTTTTACAGAGCTTAACTTCAATTTTCTAATAAAAAAAGACTGCGGTATTCGGTTTGTCATTAACAGGATTTTCCCCTTTTGGTTTGGGTATTCACTTATACAACTAAAGGTAGGATTTAAAAAAAAAATTATTTATTAATATTTTATACATACAAAAAAAATTATTTATTAATATTTTATACATAAAAAAAAATCAACAAGCTCAAGTTAATAATATGAAGAAAACAAAAACCATTCTATATTTTAAGAAGAAATAAAAAAGTTTATAAATTTCATTGTCTTAAAAGCAATGTGAACTGGTTAAGATATACATCACAGCTATATATACAATTATAAATATTCATTCCTTCCAATTTCTATGGATGGATAGAAACTAGAATGAATTGTTACATATTCAATTTTTAAAAACAAACGATTTAATCTTAATGTGATACTTTTTTAAGATATTATCTGTTCAACTTTTAAAAGCAAACGATTTAAACTTAAAGTGATACCTTTTTCAATATACTTTATTAAGATATATTTTTTGGCAACACCAGATCCTAGTTTTGATTTTAGATAATTTACTGGCAATGGATTTGAAAAATAGAATAGAGGTTGGTTCCAAGAGGTATAGACGAACGTTGAAAAATGGTGCTTGTGTAAAATTGTGTATTTGATTCACATTAGAAAAGATGGGCGCTAATAAATGAGATGTCCTGAAAACAAGCCATCTTTATTAAGAGTCTGTAATACAGTACAGACTCTTATTTGGAGGTTCCATCGAAGATAGTTAAAATTCAGATGTGCTTATTCGAATGGCGGTAGTGCTGGACTCCACAAGTAGAATTGGAGTGCGTACCTCAATCAAATAATGCTGGTCTTTTGAGTTTCTAAATTGGAAATGAAGATATTTGGAATTACCTGAAGAAGTTGTTTAGTAAAAATTACCTGATGCCGAATGTATTTTTTTCCTTTTGCCCGAAGGATTATCTGGTAGTGAAAGTTATTGGATTTCAAGCGCCATTTTTTTTTCATTTGCTGACTGTTTTCTGTGCTGTTCTGACATCATATGCTGCATTTACTTATTCAAGAATTAGTATCATCTTTACCAAGTGGCTTAGTTATTAATTTTGTATTTGATTATTATGTGTATGAATTTGTTTATAGAAATGTTTTTCTTCGTAGCCAACCAGACATAATATATTTTTATTGGGTTGTTAAACTGGTAACGTTTTGTTAGTTCTCGCCAAAAAGGCATAGTACAACTATAGGTTTGCCAAACTGGTAACGTTTTGTTTATAGTTCTCGCCAACCAGGCACAGTATAGTTTTGTTTACATATCGCTGTAGATTCGTAAATTTTTGCATTGAAATAGTGAATTACGAAATTTTTGAGTTATTTATTGTAATAGATAATATTTTATGTATTTCTTAAAGTCTATATAAGAGTTTTTACTGACTGGGTGAAACATTGTTAAGGTTCTCCAACATGGCTTTCTTAGCTAGAAGTAAGAAACAGGATTTACAAGTGTTAGCTGAAGAATTGGGTTTAAACGTACAACCTGAATTTAAAATTTTTCATTTATATAAACTGATTGTTGAAAGTCCCGATTATGATGAAGAATTTACTCTTGGAGTACTTGGTGCTATTGAAGAAGAACGGGAAAGGAAGGAAAAACTGGAAAAGAAGAACGGGAAAGGAAGGCAAAACTGGAAGAGAGAGCACGAGTTAGAGCCTTTGAGCTGGAAAAACTGAACTGGAATTAAGAGCTGCAGGTATACCACCCAGAATATCCATGCAGTCATCTGATCAACCTGTGAAAAACAAAATTCATGATGTCGTGCCACGTTTTAATCCTAAAGAAGAAATTCCCGATTCCGAAATTGATGAAGAGATTTTACCACCATCTAGTGAATATTTTGCAATCAAAGAATTAATCAAAGTTAATTTGAAGGAATGCTGAACAGAACCACTTGCAGTCCCACCAGTAAGTGTCTATGTAGAAAATGTTGAACCTGAAAACAGGATTGAAAATATTGAACAAGTTCCAAAAAATCATATTCAGCGTGAACTGAATGAAGATTGTTTTGGTGAAATGAATGAAAATCCTGAACTGAACAATAAGGCAGATCAGAATGTCTCTTTTGCTAGATTGGAAACATCAAGTTCAGAGGAAGGAGATAATCAATTTAACACTTGTTATTCAAAAAGAAAAAAATGCTGTAAAGAAATGCATTCTTCTAAGAAAGTTTGTTCAAAATGTTTCGTAAATTTTCCCAAATCTCATGAAAGTGTAACTATCGATAATGACAAGGTATATGAGACTAGTAAATGTAAAGATAATGAATTAAATTGTAAGAAAAAGAGAAATTTCTTTAAGAAAAAGCGTATATTTTCTGATATTTTCAGAAAGAGGTTTTCAGGAACTGAAAAGCGATATTATATTACAGAGAAAGAGTGCGCTGCCAAAGTAATTGCTGAGAAGAAACTACAATGTTATTTGGATGTGCCAAATAAATTCATCACCATGATGAACCATAATAATTTAGTTTGGCTTAAAAATAATGTAAATTTGAATCCACAACTTATGAGTTGGGCAATGACTTTACAGTCTTATAATTATATGGAAGTTCCTGGCAGTGGCAAGAGTCATAAACATGCAGATACAAGTCTCACTCCATGGTCTGATTAGAGAAAATATATTTAAAATAATATACTTTCAGACTTTGAGTATTATCATTTACCCTTTAACAATTTGGCTTATTGTTTGTATTGTTTTTGCAACTTTCTTCTCCACAATGTATGTAATACATATTAATTGTACATTTTCAAAAGCTGCATACCAATGGAAAATTTGGGCTTGCTAATGTTATATTTGTTTTTGTATTTTGTTTCATTATAAATTATTGCTTTGTCTAATGTGATGATTATGGATACTACTTTTATTATGTATTCTATTTTATGTCAACAACTTTTTGTATAGATTTTTATAAAAGGGTTTTAATTCGTAGTATCTGCTGCAGACTAACAATTCCATTCAGTACCTAGGGGATTTAAAAATATAAAAAAATAGTATTTAGAATTATATTGTGATTTTCAGTTCATATTCTGTTTGTTATTTACCATATTTAAAAAAAAAAGTGCTTTTGAATTTTTGTTACGTCAATTATTTTGGGAGAAATTTATATACCTGTATGTATTTATGTAAGAGATATTCTTCTTATTATTTATGTATGTTTATTATTGGTTTTTTATGACATTTGAAGAATTTAAGCTTAGCATATGAAATGGGTTGTCGTAAGAGAACTATTTTATAAAAAAATTATGTTTCTAAGCAAATCAATTTCCTGAAATAGGAAGGAACGATAATTTAAATTTCAAGAAACTTTAATTTAAAAAATTTATTAAAGTTTATTTCGGAGGTGGGAGAGGTTGTGACATATTCAATTTTTAAAAACAAACGATTTAATCTTAATGTGATACTTTTTTTAAGATATTTTCTGTTCAACTTTTAAAAGCAAACGATTTAAACTTAAAGTGATACCTTTTTCAATATACTTTATTAAGATATATTTTTTTGGCAACACCAGTTCATAGTTTTGATTTTAGATAATTTACTGGCAACGGATATGAAAAATAGAATAGATTTTGGTTCCAAGAGATATAGTCAAATTTTGAAAAATGGTGCTTGTGTAAAATTGTGCGTCTAATTTATGTTTGAAAAGATGTGCGCAAATAAACTTGATGTCCTGAAAACAAGTCATCTTTATTAATAGTCTTCAATACAGTTCAGAACGGATCCTGAATATTGCCTTATTTTTTTCATTCAATCAGAAAATATCAATAAATTTTTAGTAAAAGGTTTAATCTCATTTCAATTCTGAAAAACATTTTTATTGGGAATTTAATCTAAGAAATTTGATTGAAAAGTAATGCCTTCATGGCAATAAATTTCTTTATATTTATGAACCAGATTTTCAAAATTCTTCCTTAACCTAGAAGTTACAAGTGATCATCTATGTAGTTTATAAGTTTTCTTTGTTCTCAAGTGTCGTTGATGTGTTGATAGTTGAAAAAGGTAGCCAAACCATATGGAAATCAAAGGAAAGTAGCGAGATGACATTGCATCTGACCTTGCTTCATATTACTTTCATCTGATCACAAAAAAATTGAAATCACTTTAACCCATTACTGGCTAACGTAATAAATCTTCGTAATTCTTACAAAATGTTTTATTAAGTACACTTAAAATGCAATGATTAAGGCTCATGAAACAGCGTATACGCAAATTCGGACAAAACCCACAAAAAAGTCATGAGAAATTTTAATATGGTATTTTAGGAGTTATGTCATTCGAAGATTTTATTTCAAAATGTTTAACAAATTAAATCGAACTATATTTTATTGTGACAAATTTCAAAGAAATCTGTGTCCTAATGCACGTTGCATATCTTACATAAATAAAATTAAAAAAAAGTATTACTATTACAATATCGACAGTTTATATGTGTGCATTACAAGATTTTCTTTATATAATATGTCCCCTGAAGGACTTAACTGTTTTAGGGAAGTGCGAGAATAACCCCGAAGAATACTTTAGATATTTTTCCTTCCCATGAGGTTTATTGTATTTAGTAAACACTGATAATTCACTCCCGGAACAACCTTGTGATTTTCTTTATTTTCCACCCTCCTTCTTGTCATCCATTTCTTTAGTCTTTCTTACGTCTAGATCATGATAACACAAGTTTTCATACCTCAATTATTCATATCTTATACACTCTGAAAATTAACTATAGTGTGAAACCAAAGGTATTGTGTTGTCTATATATTGCCATTTCTCTCAAAAAAAATTAGTTTGAAAAATTGCGTTTACCCACATTTGGCTCCAAAATGAGTGAAGGAACGCTTCATTAAGCAAGACTTTCATTTTTATGTTAGAGAAAATATCAAATTAATTTAGTAGATTATGTGGAATGTTCAAGCCATCAACAAACTCCACTCTATTAAGTCATTCACTTCCGTACCTGAAACTTGGGGATCATTACTGTTTTTCATGTTGTTCCACCCTCATTCTTATTTTTGACCTTTTGTATATTTATGAAGTTATGAGTTCACATAATAATCTTCTCTTAATGTATCGTTAAAATTGCAGTTTAATTTAAATATATGCCTGTATATCTGACATTATTTTCTTGTTAAACTTGCTTGTGTAAAAAGCGCATTTTCACAAATGTCTATTTGGTTATAAGATATCTAATAATTTATATTTAATTGAATTATTTTTTCTGATACAGGTTGTATGTATATGTTTTCAGAATAATATAGCATTAAAATTTGGCAAATTGTTTTCTTCATAGCTTGACCATCTAAAAAATACAATGATCCCCAACTGAGACTCATGGTTATTATAATATAAAAACATTTACTATTTGCACTATAAATAGGAGTTTAGTTTCGTCTGATGCAATATGCTTTCTAAAAAAGTTCTTTATGAGGAAAACGAGGAATGCATCCAATGATATAATATATATATATGAATATAAGGGGATGGGAGAAGGATTAAAGACATACCAAGGGAAAACGCGAATTTGAAACACACATATATCCCTCTACACCAATCCTTTTTGTTTTTTAGGTAAGAGAAGTTTTATATTTTAGTGCATGTAGCCAAGAAATTTGCATTGAAAATACGTTTCATTTAGTCTTATCGGCTTCAAACAACATGAAAGCAAAGTAGTCGGATTTTGATAAATGCCTGTTTAATTAGTATTCTCATTAATATGTTTCTGAATTATTCAGTTAAGGATTTATGGCTCAGACATTAAAGAAACTTAAAGAATATTTGGATAATGATCTTAATGTAGCATCAAAATCACCTTGACTAAATTACTTACGTGGCTAAATTGCCACAGGATGGAGCGGACCATGTTTCAGATTTGGAAGTCATAGATGATAATATACTGGAAGTTACTATTCCAGACGAAGTTTAGGGTTCATTACATTACACAGTGTGAGGCGTAATAAAAAATTATAGTTCCTAGAAAATATAGCCTAAAAAAACTAATATAGAAGTGGTTTATAAAAAGTACATCATTCAATACTTTTAGTCCTGAAGAAATATGCTAGAAATATAATAAAAACACTATAGACAAAATTAAAGATAAGACTCCAGTAGAAATTTTTGCGAAGTTCGTCACCCTTTACCTCAAGAACAGATATACTGATTAAAAAAGAAAACATAAATATTAGAATCGTACGGAACTGTTTGATGACATATCTTTGTATTGAAATAATATGAAAATTATAGTAACTGTACAAGTTACATTATAGTAACAATACAAGTATCCCAATAAAAGAAACAAATTATTCAAAATATGACCAATTTTAGACTAGCTAAATAAAACTTTTATGCAGTTTGAAGTATTTTCGTATAATTTGTGTATAGATGAACAAATGTTTATGATCATCATTTTGTGAAACAATTTATTAGAGAAATGTCCATTTGCTATGGCTAAAAGCAATGAGTATATTTAGTATCATACTGGAAGGTTGAACTGGTATTTAAGTACTTTCGGGCACTGAAGGAATTGCTAAGTCAAGGTTATATGTAAGATATTTCCTTCGTATATCTTATTATTAAAATCCTTTTAATCATGTTTCGAATAGAAACAGCACTCGATGGTGTGGATTTTCTGTTCACTCCCTATCATAGGAATGCCAAAATAAAATGAGTTTTATTATCTTTAAGTCACAAACGTAGATCTTACTTGTATCTTTTAAGGGACCAATGCTTTATCTTAATCCCCACAAAAAAAAAAGCAAAATAAACTTTTCCTTCACAAAATCTCTTACGTTTCTTAATTGACTTTTCATCGTATATTTACCACAAATAAAACAAAAGTTATCCGGAGAATTAACACAATCGCTTTTGAAGCCGTAATCCATAAACAAAAATGCAAGCACAGTAACGTTTGAATACTTGATGCAAACTGTGATAGTGAATTTATTTAGCTTGTTGAAACATGATCAAACATGACAGTAGATTGGTTTTCTATTCATTTTTGTATATATTTATTCTTAATGTCCCAGAAAATGTGTCAAAACATGCTCAACCCAACAAGTAATATTTCTCAACATTCGCTGTAAGCTAATAAACCTGTTTGTATATTATAATGTGACCTTTGCCCCAAACACCGAACCTATTTTATCTCTTCTTTCCACATCTCTTCTTTCCCCCACCCATTCTTCTTCCTTTTTTTTATTTGCTATGTAGTTTAACTAGAATTAATAAAACTAATGTGAGAAATCATGTTTTTTTATGTAGAGTTTTAAAATCAAAATTGAATACTAGATTTTGTGTTGAATAGAAATTTCACGCTAAAAACCTGACACGTGAAAATAATCTTGAAGAAATGGAAATATTTTAATATTTGTTTCAAGTTATAGGAAGAATTACACAGTACAAGAATAACATAAGACATATGAGAAAAAACAGTAATTATATTACTACACAACACAATAAACTTAAATAATAACTGGGGTACAACCCGCGAATGGCTTATCAATGGCACCTATTGATTTGACAGTTCTTTTTTCCCAATAACCTTACCCGGTTACGTAATTGCATTCAGCATACGTTCTATTTTGACATTTTGTATGAAAAATGCAGTTAAAGTTATAATAAAATACAACATTGTCAATTTTAAAATGGATAAATATATTTCTCTTTGTTGAGAAAGGGTTAAAGAAAATCGCTGGGGCCCGAAATACATCACACAAAAAAAATGGTGAATTGAATATGCAATTATACCTTCTCCCACCTCAAAAAATACTGTAGCAAAACCTCTCAATAAGTCGAAATTAGAAATGATAAAATTAAGAATGGCTACTATTTGGACTAGATGAGAATTCTCGGCTTGCTCCGAAGGTTACAGAAGTGTCTATACACTCAAAGATAAGCAACTCACATCTACCCAAACGGCAAACATCAACAGCCATAACTTCGAATAGATGATCGCCATAATTTCAAATATTAAAGAAAAGCAGCCCAGCCCATTTTTTCTAACTGAATGTCAGATCAAAACTTACCTCAGAATCTATACTATTCATAAATCTTGGCTATTTAAATTGTCAATAGGTATGGCGCACGTGTCTAAAAAAAATAGTGCATAATTTCAATTAGAATGTCGCAATAGCGTCAACTGGCAGCGTTACAACAACAGTTAAGTAAAACAGGGGAAATTACCGTATTGGTTAAAAAAAGATTCTTGAATAATTTTCGTTCAGTTCCGCGACATCAATGGTAGAAGCTAGCACTATTGTGATGCGATTCGATACTTGCAATGATAAGAAAATAAATTTGTCCTAAGGGATAAAGGAATTTTTCCTATAATTTTTCTTCCAGTATTTTTTTCTGGATCAACTGAATACAGTACGTGACTGTACACTCGAATACACACCAATATAAGTAGTAATTATAATATGCAGAAACTTTAGCAAAAATTAAATCTGTAGCAGATATATAAAAAACTACAGCAGATCATCAGTTACTTCAGAAAATTTAATAACATTATTTTGCTATAGCCATTTTTTTTTTTAACAAAATTGATAATTTTTCCAAAATTCAGAGTTCCAGGATAATTGGACTTCATCTGCTAAAAAATCCAAATAAAAACAAAACTAATAAAGATTCGGTAAATAATAAACTAAGAAAAATATGCATGTATTTTAAGATATGAAGGAAGTTCTTATGATAAGTGGCAATTTAATCTTACACAAATAAAGAGAGAATTATAATGCCAAACGGATCAGACAAAAAAAATAATTATGAGATTATTTTTGCATAAAAATTTAACTCTGTTTGTTTTATAATTGCGTTCAGTTGAAGGAAATACAAAGTTATTAAATAGCATAAGTAATCCATTTGTTAAAAATGAAAAAAATCACTTTACATTGTCTCAGTAATGAATTTGGAAAACTTTAATTTTGAATGTTTTATGTTATATTAATCGAAAAGAGAATTGGAAATTAATCCAAGCAATAACAATACAGCTTTTTTACTTTTGAAATGTTAGCGCTAATAACTTAATCATGTTGCGTTATTATTCATATTTAACAGATCTTAGCTTCTTTTTCTAAATTTATAAATCCAAACTGAAATTATGATTATTTTATTCATTCAAAAATTTTGATGATGTATCAGAAAAAGATTTATATATATGTTTTTTCTCTTAAGGCAAAATTGTTTTGAAAACTAAAGTTCTGGTTAAAGTACATTTTTACACACAATGTAAAGGTAAAGGGCGTAGAGAATAATAATAAATCTGCCAGAAATGATTCTATATATGATTAATGTGATAGAAGTTGGATGTTTCCTTCCACCTGAGAAATAAAATAGGTCACATAAATAAAAGTATGTCACTTGACTGTAATAAGTTGAGACAGAACATTTATGAATAACGTTTGTTTAAAATGTATGTATTGTTTTTGTAAAAGACAAATCGAAACAAGATTTTTGAAATCCAATAAGAAGAGCTATTTTATAAAAAAAAAAAAGCTTTTGAAATATTTGGTTCTTAATGGTTTCAGATGTAATCTTTCAAACAAAAACGAAACCATTAAATGATTGGAGAAAACAAAAACTTCAGGTATAAAAACAGATAAAAAGTGCTTTTAAATAGAATTTTTGTTTTATTTTTGTGTCTTGATCTACGAGTTTTTTATGTGCAATGTGATTTAGAAAGTCCTGCTTATAATATATATATATATATAAGAAATTCTGCTCCGAGTAAATGTTTTCAAATATTGATTTTAATTTTTCAAATAATGAGTTTAATATATATAATATATATATATATATATATATATATATATATATATATATATATATATATATATATATATATATATATATATATATATATATATACACATCTTTGTGTCTGTCTATGTGTGGGTGTCTGTGGATGTTCATAAATAAAATTCATATGCACAAAAATACATTACACTAAATGAAAAAGAATTTCAATTCTAAACTTAATATTCAATTATAATATGAAAGATGAAAGAATAAAATATTTACACAGTTTCCAAAAAAAATATTATTAAATTTTAATTAAATATTGTTTAAAAGTAAAGATTTCATTAAGAAAATGTATATAAATTATGAAAAATAATATTATTTTTGTAAAAACACAAAAAAAAGCATAGAAATACAAAAAAAAAAAGAATTAAAATTCTTATAAAAGTAAAACAAATTAGAAATAAAGTTATTTAATATTACCAAAGACTTCAAACTTCGGTGTGGTTTATACTAACCGGGATGTGTGGTGTGGATCAAACCTGATATTCTGAATAGATTCACAAAAGAAGTTAGGTATCAACCAAAATTCATGATCAAAAGAGAACAATACCCTCAAAGAGGAAAGATTACTAACAGAAAATATATATTTATAAATTTAAAATTGCAGAAATCCAAAACACTTAAGTATATAATGCATTAAAACAAAGCAAGTGATAAAGTGTAACAAAAATTAAATTTAAAAAAGTGACAACTCAATAATAATAACTCACTCAATATTTAACCCACATCAAAAGAGTCTGGTCAATCCTAAAAATAAATATTGTAAATAAATACAAAAAGAAAAGAAATCATCTAAATATTAGTATTGTATTTCTTTCAACAAATTTATAATAAAAAAAACAGTGCTGGCATCTATAAATCCTCTATAATATGTTTAAACCTACACAAAAAAAAGTTTTAAAAAAACCCTGAACACCAAAATAGAACAAAAAAGTTATTAGGATTTTAAAAAAAATTATAAATAACAAAAGACATTTTAAAAGACAAAAAAAAAACAAGGGAAAATACAAAAATTAATTAATTAATTTTAAAAATGTATATGTTACTTAATTAATATATACATTTATATATATATTAATTAATTAATTATAATTATATATATATATTAATTAATTAATTTTAAATTGATTCTTAGAA
>BMAW01103602.1:23909-64407 GCA_019974015.1 Nephila pilipes
AAATATTCTAGAATATTGTTTCCAGGGCAGTGTGAAAAGGCATGTATCTATAGTGTTACACTCCTTTGTGTTCTAAATTTGTTAATAAACTACTTTATTCAGAGTCGAAGAAATATATTGTTTTGTCTGGAATGGGAAAATCTCAACTGTTGATGAAAGGTTTTTTCGAACATTATTTCGCTGTAGATGTAGCCATTATCCTTTAACGAAGCACAAAGTACCAATCAATCAACTAAACTTTCAAACCGTTATAGGCGAAGATGTTTCGGAACGAGCTTCTTTAAATTTCTCAAAATGACTCTAAATTCCATAAATATGAGAAACGGGCATGGCTGATACAAGTATCTAAATTCTAAGATGAATTATATTTGAGTCACATCCTCTATTAAGAAGTAAAAATTATTTTGACAAAAATAATATCTGCTTACAAACCTGAAAAGACCGAAACCACAGATGTGTGGATGAGAATAATTTTGAAAATGATATTCCTTCAACCAAGCAGCAGTCTACCAAGCAACTCGTTGTTTGCCCTTTATAGAGAAGCAAAAGGTAAATAAACTAATTAAATTATCAGTCTCATTTCATCCGAATTAAGTAGCACTTGTGTTAAAGGAAAATAGCAATTTCGAACTTTGCGTCAAGCACAATGCATTTAACTACAACCTGGTCAAAGATAGATTTCTTCAACCTTTAATAGATCATATACTCGGCAGACTACAAGATGCGAAATTTATATAACTTTAGATTCGAAGAATGGAAGAATGAATTTATCCATGTTTAGGTTTAAGAGGACTACCGAAAATTCACTTCTTTTATTATTTCCAATGAACAATGCGAATATTACAAGGTATAAATTGGCTTAAGTACTAGCCCCAGTGTTTTTCAAGGATACGTTTATAACACATTTTGAAATTTGTTGAATTAAAATATAATAATAATTTACATGGAAATTTTATAATTCCATCCGCAGATAAAGAAGAAGGTTTAAGTTAATTAAGAGTATTTCATAAAGTGCCATACAAATACAATCTTGAAATCCAATTCAAAAAGTGCCAGTTTCTAATTGGAAGAATAGAATATTTTGTTGAAAACGGTACTATACGCCAGTTCCTTGCTATAACATTTGCGGTAAGAAAATTCCTCAAACAACACCACAGTCAATGAAGTTCAAAGGTTTGTGAGCCTAACTGGTTAGTTTCGAAAGAAGAAGGAATGTTCATGCATTTTTGAACTGGGAAAGAAGATAAAACATCCAAATTACACACACACACACACACATATATATATATATATATATATATATATATATATATATATATATACTGGCCACACAAAATGCAACACCCAGATGGATCAGAGATATCACAGCGAAATTTACTTGGCAGATAATATGTACAAATATCAAACGATTAAAATTACAGCCTTTTGTGAAGAGTGGATGATGACAAAATCAGTAGTTAGTGTAGTCGCCATTGTTGGCTATAACCGCTGCCACACGCCTCGGCATGGAATCAAGGAGGCTTTGGATGTATCCTTGGGGTATAGCAGTCCATGCTTCTTCCTCATATTGCCAAAATTGTTCTGGTGTAGCAGCGGGTGGTGTATCCCGGGCCAGTCGTTGGGCAGGCTTGAACCACACGTTTTCGATTGGCGATAGATCGGGAGAACAAGCAGGCTAAGGAAGCAGTTCAATCTGATGGTTAAAGAAGAACTCTCGAACATTGCGTGTCACGTGTGGTTGAGCATTATTCTGTTGGAATACGGCTGATACCAAACACTGAAGGTATGGGAGGACCATAGGCTCCAACACCTCAGAGATGTAGCGCTGGTTGTTCAGTGTACCGGTAATGCATACTAGAAGGGTGCGGGAGGGAAATCCAATACCACCCCAAAACATGATACCGGGTGCAGACCAGTGTGGCGATGCACAACGCAACAATTCAGCCTCTCATCACGGTGTCTCCAAACTCGAATACGACCATCGTGATGTTGCAGGCAGAAGCAGGATTCGTCAGTAAACATAATGCCGTTTCTTTCCGTTGTCCATGTCCACCGTTCATCGCACCATTGGAGAGCAAACCCTGTGGTTTTGAGTGAAAGGTAGACACCTTTAGGACATTCCACTCTGCTGCAAATGGTGTCGAATGGTACGAGCTGACACCGAATGATGCGTAGCAGACTGAATCTGTTGTGTTATGGTTTGTGATGTGGCTGCGCCATCTATCACAGCCATGCGCACAATCTGTCTGTCATCAAGGGAAGTGGTGCAACGAGGTGGGTGCGATCGGCCCATTCGGTCCTTCGTTCCCTCCTGCATCCTGCGATCACAGATCCGCATCTTAGTTGCTTGGTTTCGTCCAACACGTTGACCGATTTCTCTGAAGTATAATCTGTTATCACTATAGGCTACTATTTTCCTCGGTCGAGTAACAAAGATCTATATCGTATATATCTATATCGTATATATCTATTTCTTATTTTATATATATATATATATATATATATATATATATATATATATATATATATATATATATATATATACTTTCTTTTTTTAAATCTTATCATAAAAATAATTTTTTTTTCACTTTTACTAATAAACTTCTTATTCCACATTTTATTTGTTATAGACACCACTTATATTACTTTTCTTTATAATATTGGACTTCTTATTCATAACAACAGTTCCTTTTATTCTTTTAAGTCCTGATGCATTACCTTGTTGATGTACGCAATGTACTGTTAGCCTAACTGGTCATCTTCTGAATTTCTTAATTGTTTTCTATATTTCTGAGACAAATATCAAAACATTGGCTATTTTTCTACAACAATATTTATTAAGTATTATCTTTATTGCATTACTAGGCGATCCCTACTCGATCGCTTATACACTCTCTGCTCTGAGTCTGATTGTGATCTGCTCCTCTCTGAGACTGGTTCTGATCTGAGGGGCATGTGTAAGTGACATCTTACACTAGACCAAGGTGACCAGACGTCCTGCTTTTAGCGGGACAGTCCCGATTTTTAATAATTTATGCCACATACCGTGGGGTTTAAGAAAGTCCCTATTCGTAGAAAGAATGCACGACAAGCTAGAGAAAGCGGGTGAATGGGAAGGAAATACACGGTTTTCGGTTTCCATTTAGCTATTTCACCAGGATATGATTTTTATATTATTTTTGTAAATGTTATAATGTTAAATTTTAATGATAAAAATAATTGTTGAGAACTGATAATCAGGAACTGCTTATCAAAGTTCGCTTTGATCAGTTGCTATAATACGACCATCATTTTGTGGACTTAATGAACAGTGGCATTTTTTGACATTGGCAGTGACGAAAATGTTTTGTAGCTGTAAAATGAAGAGAGAACACTTTATACACTTCCACAGATTTCATTCTTATGACGACATTTTCCTCTAGCATCATTTGGAACATTGTTGTAAAGGAATTTCATCTTATACAAAAATTGGAAACAGAGGGAAATTTTAGAGAGGGTGTAAGGAGTTGGTGTAAAGAGTCAGGGTATAAGGAGTTTGTTGGTCGCCCACGAAGTAACGTCTTCGCATATTGAGTTTTGTAACTGTCTCTCATACAATACACATCGTACTGCGTGCTAGTGCTAGTTAAACACGTGATGTCAACAAATAAGCTATTCAGAGTATTTTGGAAAGTAATTTATTTAGGTACCAAAGGTAGGTATTTTTGAGGTACCAAATTTTTAATCAAGACTCCCCCCTCCCGTCAACGGTGTCCCTCTTTTAGAATGTTAAAATCTGGTCACCTTACACTAGATCCTTTACAAAACTTCCTCTGCAGGCGGAACACTGGAGAAAACACAATTTCTAATTGTATTTCGTAATCTCTAATTTAAGCTCATCTAAATATATGCTCAATTTATGAGAAATAAATGCTTTTATGTATTAGTAATCAGAAAATACATTTCAAGGAATCACTGGAAAAATATGTATTATATATTTTTTTGGTGTTCAACCCCTCGACGATTGAAAAAAAGAACATTAATTAAATTAATATTTCGCTCTCAAGTATTAAATTATTCTTGCTTAAATAAAAAACCTTTCTTAAAGTTTGAATTTAAATATTTAAATTCAAGACTATCATTTCTAAATCTACAAACAGATAGTTTTAAGTATAATTTTAAGAAATAATTCAGACTAATTAACTTATTTTAAGGCACATTGAGATACATTACGCTATTTTTAATTCATCATAAGTTGTATTCGAAATTTTATTTTATTAAAAGACTTGTAGAGTCAATTTTGTCATTGAGCACAATTGCACTCAATTAAGGCTTTTGGAGAAACGTATTACCAAATATATTTGGTAAGTTTTAAAGCCACTCAAGGGCAAATGATTCAGTTCAAGAGAAAATAAACTTTCATATAACGAAAAGAAAGTTATTCTATATTTAAGATCAGAGTGTAGGCGTAAATCATTCACTCAGCTGACTTTGATTCAGTATCTTCGTGGATGTAATCTGATATAAAGATTTTAGTTGTCTATATTCAGAGAGTTAATCAAGTTTCTGAAAAGTTCGTAAGAGAGAATAACTGAATTATAAGTCTAAGAAAGAAAACTATTTATATTTATTTACTCTTTTTAGCATCTATATTCGTATAGTTTTGAGACAAGAAAGGCCACAACTATTACAGAACTTTTTGTGATGGATATAATGAAGCATAATCTATTTCCCTTCATTGAATTATATATCCGATAAATAAATATAATCCTATAGCATAAAAATGTAATTTAGTAATTAGGAAAAGTGTTTCTCTGCTTATTGTATTTAGAAAGGATGTTTTGAGCAAATTTATGATATTTTGTCCGTAAAAATAAAAAATTGAGCTGAAAGTAACGACATAATATTGTTAACGTATTTATTATTCTTAACTATATCACAAAATTTTCTCTTTCTTACAATTATAACGTATGTTTGCTTCATTAAAAATGATAAAGATCTGCCGAATTTGAATGATTTTCTGTGGAACATGAAAAAAAAACAATTACGATTAAAATTTCGTTTTGCATACAAATGAAAAATAAAACTGTCAAGAGAAATCAACATTTTTTTTACCACATTTATTCATCTTTTGAAACTGGAAAATAAAAGAATTTTGCTCTATACAAAAATATTATATTAACATAATATACACTACATTAATAGCAAATTTATTTCTCTTGAATATGATATGTGTATTATATAGATATCATATTAACAATAATGCTGGAATGTTACAAACTGGAGAAAATGAACAGCTTATAACAGATTTCAAAAGCTGTACATACGTTAGAGATTCATTGAAAATTAATTTTCAATCGAAAAATTCCATATTCTATGTAAGTTTAAATATTATAGGTCTTGAATAAAATATACTAGACTGAATCTCTAAGAAATTTCATAATAATATTTTTTGATGTCATTTACTGTAGACTGCGAATGAAACCCAATATTTCTTCAAAATGCATTTGAAGGCACATTGAAGGCACATTTTTAGATATTATCATTACAATCGAAGTGTATCAGGAAAACTCATAATTTAGACCATTTATCTCTGAACGAAACAGGAGAGCTACCATTTAAGAAATGGAAGGTTTTCGAAGAAATACTGAAGGCTTTTGAAATAAAATACGTGTTTTAGCTCCTGAATAAAACCTTAAAGCATTCTATTATTACATTCATACATCAAACTGATGTTTACTAAAACTGCGGAAAACAATGACGAAATTACTCCGACGCAACTGAAGTAGAATTGATAGTGAAAGTAGTGGAAACATTTATTGTGCTTCAATAAACTGTGATTACTATTTCTTTCGTGGAATGTAATATAAATGACCTTCTTTGCTTTTATTCTTATTGAAACTTTATTGCAATATCTTCTTTTGAAGATATTCATTTACTATACTTTATTACAGGAAGAGTACAAGGTTTGGCTATTAAAAAAAGAGATTAAGGCTGTTACGAAAGAAGTACGCATGCCCCAAATGCCAGCGACCGACAGCTGCTTAGCGTGAAACCTTCTCTTTTGAATGAAGTGCCTCTCGCTTCTCCAAAAAAGTCCGTATAGCCGTAGCTTTTGTACACAATAGCGGGTTTTTTTTTTTTTTTTTTTTTTGTTTAGTCCGAGAAATGACAAGTGAGCAACGAATTTTTGGGAAACTTCACAGAAATTTCGAAACACCTACTACTGAAACTTATAATTTATTGAAAGAAGTGTATGATCATGAATGCTTATCGCGTGCATATGTTTTTGAGTAGTTTAAGCATTTTTAATTTAACCAAATAGATGTTTCAGATGATTTATGCCATGTTGCCCTTCCATGTCAAAATCTGTTAACAATATCGAAAAAATTGGTGATCCGGTTCGATCTGGCCATCGATTAAGTATTAGTGCGACTGCTGAGACGTAGAAATTGACAAAAATCCATATGGCTGTTTTTTCCACCAAGAGAATGCGCCGGATCATTCCACTTTGTTTGTCAAGAAGTTTCTAGCCAAGTACAGCTTCCCAGTGCTAGACCATCCTCCTTATTCGCCGGATCTTGAGCCATGAGACTTCCATCCGTTTAAGATAAAATCTGAAAAAGAAGATTTGAATCCGTGAAGCTGTGAAAGAGAAAGGACGCGCATCTTGAAGGAGCTGACAGAAGAAGACTTCCAGCACTGTTTCGAACAATGGAAGATTCACTTGGAACGTTGTAGGGACGGAAAAGTGGTGTATATTGAAGGAGATAATGAGTGAATATGTATGACATCAAAATAAAATGTTTTACAGCGTCAGTTTCGTTATTTAGTACCCACACCTCGTATAAAGAGATATTTATAGTACTCCAGAAAATAAATATCAAATGGGCATTATTCATTTTACTGTACATAAAATACTACACAAAATTTATACCACAGGAAAAGCTTTCGTGATGTGTTTGCATTAAAATACCAATTTAAGCTACTAAATGGATGTGAGCTTTTTAAATATTTTGTTAATTGCAAAAAACATTCTTAACAATAAAGAATATTCATAGAAGCTATCCATGAAATTTAAGTAAGAAATTTAGATTTTATACATTTACCCTGCAGTATTTTTTCAATGTAATATTTAGAAAGATTCATATGTATCATTTCGTACTATATATACACATTTTATATGAGGTCTTTTGGTCTCCGACTTATGTCGGTGGGTTTTCCACTTAGAACTCGTCGTGTAACTGGAATTGATACGCTTAAAATCTGTAGTGGCTCATTGTCTCCAGTTGGCGTGGTGTCGAAGTTAGGAAAGAGGATGCCAACTCAGGTGTCGTCCTCGTCACTTGACCGTGATTCAAAATTACGAGATCCGTCACCAATAACCCTCGTGTTTCTTCTAGCGCGAACTTTAATAAAATCAACCAACCAATCATATGAGGGCATTTTTTAATCCTGTGGACGAAATATATATTTGTTTCTTATAGATATACTTAAATATTAATGTTATATGAGCTCTTTTATAAAGGTTTATCAGATGAAAAGTGGACGAGTTGAATGAAAACAATACATTTATTGGAAATCAAAAGAAATCGCCATATGCGTTGTAATACAGGTTCCATCATTTAGGTGGCAGGTCTATGGCTTTGCTGTAGAAAGATTGTGGTTGATTCTGAAGGAAATATTGCACGGCTTTCTTCACTTAATCGTCCAATAGGAAATGTGTTCCCTGTAATACTCTCTTAAGTGTCCCACAGTCCAGGTTTGTCCCCCTGTTGAAGTCACAGGGGGACAAACCTGAACTGTACGGCAAGTGTTCCTATACTTCCCAAAGGAAATTTTGTAAGGTCGTCTTGGTTTCACAAGAGACGTGTGGACAGGCATTGTCATGGAAAAGGATCACTTGTTGAGTGAGAAGGTCTAGCCGTTTGATTTTGATTGCTTTCCGTAGTTTCGTCAGAGTACTGCAGTATTGTACCGAATTGATAATAATCCCTTTGGGCAGTAAATCAATCAATCAAGAAATAAGAATGAACGCTTTACTTTTAAATTAAGGTATGGGAAAAATTAGGAAATTGAATTATTATTGTGAGAAACTAACAGGAATTAAAGTTAAATCATTACATGTGTGTGTGTGTGTGTGTGTGTGTGTGTGTGTGTGTAATATCCAACGAATGAGTAAGGTGTTTTTCAATATATTGTGTGATTTATAGCAATTAAGAGTGTGGTTCAAAATGTACTTGTCTTTGTTAATATATGACGTTACTAAATTATTGTTACCATTATGTGCAGCTGACAACTAAATAGCGAGAAAACCAGTTTCATACTAAGTCATAGGTTATCTATATCAATATTTCAGTGCTGCAGTGTCAACTTGACATCATCGATCAGATCTGAATTTAATTCTATGTGAAGAGAAGGAAGCTACAAGTGCTATAAAAAAGTGGGTTCGAAAAAAGGTGAAGATGGTCTCATCAGCTGAAAAAGTTATGGAGATGTTTTGGGGGATGTGAAGGGCTTCATACCTATGGATTTCTTTGGGAAAAAAATTAAAGTGAGACAGACAATAACCAGACAATATCGCTAGACAATAATTATCGTGCGTGTATAAAGTGTCTCCTCATTCCCATTTCCTCTTTCTTATAACTTATTTCCTATTTCTAACTCAATTATTGTCAAATTGCCTTCATAATGTAGTATTGTGACTAATCCATGATCTTGTATAGTTTACATAAGTGAAAACTCTCTTCGTTTAGTTTTGATACAGGAATATTTTTGCGCAATGTGGTACATTTAAGTTTAGAAAAAGTGTGGAATTTTAACTACATTTGTTCCAGCTTAAAGTACTGCACAAAATATAATACATTTTTAAAGGCGTATTAAATGCATTTGGAGGCGAGTTTCTATTATGATCTCTGTGATCTGTCATCATAATATTATCTTGGTTGACTAATTTCTCTTTTTTTTTATAAGGGAAAAAGAGAGGTATTATTATTGTATTATATCAAACCAATCTATTCACAAACCCTTCTTATAATGACAGGTTATTTAACTCTATCAAATAGATTTTATTTCGAAGAGAAGCTAATCTGTGTTGGAAGCAAAATCTCATGAATAAATGGCAATCCATTTGTTACGTTAGATTAATATAATGATCATACAATAAACAGTAGCCAAAAAATATTTAAAAATTTTTTACAAATTTTGCAATTTTGACATATATTTATATCGATTTTCTGGAAGGCATACTTGATGATAAAGGAATGCTAAATTTTAAACATTATTTTTTATTCAAAAAGATTTATAATTTGACTTTCATCTGCATTGGTTGGTCGGCATTACCGAAATAATATAACTTTTTTTTCAGAAATAACCTAATTATAAAAACACAGGGAAAGCTATTCCCTGTCCGTTGAAATTAAATGCAATTAATTTGTTATCGGTTAAATATGAATGAATATCTCTGCCATGGATTTAATTATATCAAAATAACTATATTATCTCTCCGCGAGGCACTGTCTCAAAAACTTTTTAAAAACTTTTGCTATCATAATTTCCTTTAGCTATCAATTTAAAAATTTATTCTCCTTTAAAAATTTACTTTTATTATAAGAGTTTTTTTTTTAAAAAAAAAACTGAAGTATTCAAAGGAATTCACATAGTATTAAAAAAGCATTAGAATCAGCTAAAGGCTTTCTTATTACGGACTTGAAAGGAAAAGTAAATTTTTATTTCCTTTTTTTAGTAGTTTTTACTGTTCGAGATTAATTTGATCTTGTTCAGTTAATCAGATCCATATTTTTTATTGTAAAAATTCCCTTTTTACATATTTCATGTATATGGGAGCCAAGAGCATTAAAATTTCCTTTTTTTCTTATTTTAAGGGAAATGTCTTTTCTTCCTTATCTTCATAAAATCTTATTTTTATCAAAAAAGAAGTGCAAAGAATCATAACCAAATTGTTCGAGAGATAAGATTGGAAAAAATTGCGTGCAGAGACATTGAATAGAGAAATTAAATATAATCAACAATTATGATACATTGAATGTCAGAAAAAATATAGAAAGGGAAATTTGAATAGCAAAAACAAAAAAACAACGCATGTGATACGTTTTTAAACATATATGCATAGATTTGATGAGGTAGATTCCTCAACCTGTATAGCTTTAGAGGTAGGACGTAAAATTTTTTAAATATTGTTAGAATCTTTTACTTTACAAAAATAATCTTTTTAAAAGTCACACATGTTCATTAAAAATTTCATGTTCAAAGCAAACTTTTCCTTAGATATAAAGTGTCCGGTCCTCGTGGCCAAATTTTAATGAGGGTGCAATGCAGATAAAGAAGTATTCTTTGGTGTGGCAACGTGGGGTCGGAAGTAAAATGTGTAGGCGGGAAAACAAATAATAATGCTACGAACATGAGCTGATGCTTCCTTTCAATGCCTCTCTTTTAACAGAACATAGATTTTCAGAAATGTCACCAGTTAGAAAAATAAGAGCTTAGGTAATGATTCCTTCACCTTGGCGACGGATTTGACGACCATTTTGTGACTTGGCGAAAAACTGGAAGAAAGTTGCGTGCTTTCCGTGAATTTTCCTATGTGACATCACACCTGGCCGGAAAGATTTTAATACGCTAAGAGCTTAAGTCGGAGGAGGGAGTCTGAAGAAGGAATTGGTCTGTGTATTGAATCAGTTCGCCTATGGAGTCTGCTTCGTAGACCAATCGGGGAATTTGCTGGAAAATCGGCCTGAATCTAGCGAGACTATTACGGAGAGTCAGTCTTTGGAGACTGTTGAGGTGATCGATCGAAGGATCAACTGAAGCTGTCGGCACTTTAAGTGGACGCGTCGGGTTCGAAGAAGCAATGTGATTCTGTGGGAATTATCGGAGCTTGCCCTGTTATTGACCAAACTGCTGTGCATCTGTTATTGTCCTAATTGTCCTACCTGTGTGTTGTCTTGAAGACTTACGAATAAATCGTCTTTAGTCGTTATCTGCCAAGTTGAACTTGATTTTCACTCCTCGCATACCAGAGATGAACAAGAAATTTTCCGAAACCATACTGAGAAAATTGAGAAACGACATTTTATTTGCTTTAAAAATTACATTAAATACTTTACTCAAATGCGCCACCATCAACATCGATATAGGCCTGGAAGCGTCGCAACAAGTGATTGGCGAAACATTTTTAACATAACAGGTGTTTTGCGAACACTTGCAGCAGCGACTGAAAGTTTTTCACTCCAATGATTGGTGAAACTTTTGAATATAACTCGTGTTTCTCGAACAGTTGTAGCATCAAATAAAAGTTTTATTTCACTGATGAGTGGTTTCATAAATGAGAGTCTTTAGGTGTCTCCATAAGAAAACAAATCGATATTTGATTAATTGAGCAAACGTGCTGGTCAAGCAATTGGTCCCATTTGTCCAATTTTGACCAAATTGGACAAATGGAACCAATACGGTATTGAGGAAATTATGCACACTAATGTGGAAACGGAATTTAGCCTTGTTGATTTGAAACTATAAAACATTTTGATGGAATGGATTGCTTTTCAGAGTGGCATCAGTAAACAATCCCTGTATAATCAAATATATTGTTTCGAGTTACGATCCCTGCAATAAAAATGCTTCCGTTACTTTACTAACCAAAATATGGGTTTTATTGGAAACACTATGGTTACACTAAAGATGTGCTTAGGAGCTTTATAAATTGACAGCATATATCTAAATATTATCAACGTTCTCATTTCTAAGTTTTTTGAAGAAATTCAAAAATTGAGAATAAATTTATCCTATTCTCCTAATCTTTAGATGAAAAAGATACTAGATAGGTATTTTAGTGGGTGCCATAATTGGACAATTACGACGGTTGAATTTAAGCATTTTACGGAAACTGTTGTTTTAAATCAAACTTAATTTGTATGGATACAATATGGATGATTTTGAATTGGAATAAATTTTAAGAAAAATTGTATTAAACATAAAATATGTTTCGATTTGGATGGAAATTAAAGGTAATAAACCATCAACTAAATTTCAAAAACTTTGGGACCTGAAAGCATTAAGAATCACTGAGATGACCCAATAGAGGAACAATAGTGCTATAAGAAAATTGAAGAGCAATTTCAGATACTATAAAATTTGAGGAGGACAGATACGAAGTTAAACGATCTATGAAATTTGATATTGTGAAGAAAATTATGAAGATTTGAATTTAATGTCCTTTTTAGATTACACTAATTTATTTCGCATAAAAAGTCGATTGAACCAGAAAGAATTTGATCTTACTATATGAATCCGATCTTACTATCTATAAATGAAAACTTTATAGAAATGTTAGTTGGGAGGGAATAACAAAAAGTGATGAGTGGTAAATTTTCTTAAAGATCTCCCAGCTCCAGAAAAACTTTTAGTTTCTTCAAGAACGACAGAAAGTCAAAAAGATCATTAGTGGATATCAGGTTTTTCAGGAAATATCATGCAAACTTACCTTACGAAATGATAGGCAAAATTCCAAGGTACAGAATTTCACAATCACCTAATACCCTTTTAGCGTCTTGTCACAGTGTAAGATTTTGCTTATCATAACGGTAATCCACAGGAATAACAAGGTAAAATCGATTTATTGCGTCACTTATGTGTGCAACAGCCAGAACTATACATTTAGAGTTAGAAATAGACATGACTGAAAAATCTTTATTTGCTTATTTATTTTTGTTCTTGGTAGAATTCTATCCAGAC
Source organism: Nephila pilipes (assembly GCA_019974015.1). Taxonomy (NCBI): domain Eukaryota; kingdom Metazoa; phylum Arthropoda; class Arachnida; order Araneae; family Nephilidae; genus Nephila; species Nephila pilipes. Next base: position 36,639 of record BMAW01103602.1, read on the forward strand.
TTGGTGCCCGTAAAGTGATCTATTCAGATAATGCAAAATGTTTCACAGCTACTGATAGAGAATTGCAGCTTTTCGAAAACAATTATAAGACAGCAAAAATTACAGAACGTTTATCTCAAGTAAAGGTGTCAAAAGGAAGGGTTTTATGAATACTTTGTGAAATGTGTGGATGATTATCTGTGAAAAGTTTAGATTCTCACATTTCAAGAGCTAAAAATCTTGAGTTAGACTGAAGCTGGAGTTAACATAAAGCTGGAAGTGTAAGAACCTCTAGCTGGAAGTGAAAGAACCTCTGACACTTACTAATAGTCTCTCTCTCACTCTCTCTCTCTCTCTCTCTCTGTGTGTGTGTGTGTGTGTGTGTGTGTGTGTGTGTGGTGTGTGTGTGTGTGTGTGTGTGTGTGTGCGGTGTGTGTGTGTGTGTGTGTGTGTGTGTGCTGTGTGCTGTGTGTGACATGTAGTAGGGCTTTGGAGAAACTGCATCAGCACAGAGAGATTCATACAGTTGGTACTAACGCGTAATAAAGTGTATATAACTTACTTCACTAAATAACTTGTTAGATTGATTGATTTTGTTAACGATGCTCTAGATCCAACACTAAGGCAACTGGCAACGAACCTCGTAATTTTGAACATAGGTCATGAAACAAGGATCCCATCTGTGCTAGCACCTACCTCTTCTAACTTTTCTACGACGCCATGGGAGGACTTTGGACCCCGATAGATTTAACGTGCATCACCCCCATCAACGTGCAATAACGTGCTACTCAACGATTCTTAAGTGGCATCAAGGCTGGAATTCTCAACTCGGCGAAACCCGCCATTGCTAGTTCGCAACAATGACCACTAGTCATAACATTTAAAAGACCGTGGTCATAACATTTGAGAAATAACTTAACATTTAAATTACTGAATTGAAGGCAATAATTTAAATTAATTATTAGATATGAAAATTTCATTAAAATAAAGAAACCTACACCTACTGAGCCACCAATTAGAGAACAGTGTTGAATTAATATACTTACAATATGTATATGTGTGTATGTGTGTGTGATCTACTTTATTAACAAAATTTTAAACACTTTAACGATCGTGCTTCTATTCTCGTTATGACCATAGGTTAATTTTTGTTGCAAAAAAATTATATGAATTCTAGAAACGAGGTTTCTTAATAAGTTTCATTAGCTTAAGACATATTTGATATTATTTCTCAGTTCTGTTTAAACCTTCACTTCTAAACTTTAAAATAGTTAATTTCCCCATTTAATCCCAAAGTTTAAACGAAATACCAAATACCAAGAGGAAACCCAAAGTTTCAACACTCTTTCTTGAGCTAAACTAAAACTTTTGCGATCTCACACTTTTAAAAATGGCATTTCTTCCGTAAAACAAGAAGCTGTTAAGGTTTATTACCCCAACAGTTTGTGCTAACGATTTCTTAGATTAAACTACTTCTGAACAGTTAGCAAAATATCTGCGTATCGTTTGCCGCATCAGACGTCTTACAAGTGATAATTACAAAATATGTTTTTATAAAAAGCTGTTGTTTATATTTTAAAACATCATAGCTTCATAAAATATGAGTTCTCGACTACGTTTTAAGTCTCACCTCAGAATTTTGAAATTAATTTTCAGTCATATTTTCTAATGTGTAAGTGATTGTAATTGTTTATTAAAATCGCTCTAAAAAGTAACTTGAGGGGTATTGGCAACGAACTTCGCAATTTTGAACTCAGTGAAGTGATGAAGACGGAACCTGAGCTGACTCTTTCCTCTTCTAACTTGCTCACCAAACCCACGGAAAGAATCAGGATCTTGAACAGATTTAATATGCAACACCAAAGCTACACGACAGATCGTTAGACTAGTGTGTGTAAGTAATTTTCATAGACAATATGTGTTTCCATATTACAATGCAACTCTTTTAAGAAATGAATTTGAGAAATGATATGTGAATTTTTTACCTTCGATAAAATCAGCTTACCAATATAAAAAAAATAAAAAATTATACAAAGATATATTAAATCAATTTTATCTAATTAATTTTACAAGTCTTCATTAAATTACCAATTTTAATTTCAATTTTATCTAATTAATTTTACAAGTCTTCATTAAATTATTTTATGCCATTTTTTTTTTTTCATTCCAAACGTATAGAAATTGGAAATCAAATTTCTGTACAGTTTTCATTTAATTAAAATATGACTATAAATCTCTCTATTTACTGATTTTATTGCTTACTTTATACGATTATTTTCATTAGGAAAATACCAAAATAAAACTGTCATAAACATTAAAATAATCAAATTAAGGGTAATTCGCAAAATGAATTAAATATTTTGACTCTTGTAATTTAAAGGTATTTTCTCTACAAATAAAAATATATATTTTTAAAACGCGTATTTTTTTGTTGTTATGATAGCATATAAAGAACTTGGAATCAACATATGACTAGAAAAACATGGGTTTCCTTAGCATTTTTAAAGAGAAATAGTCTCTTATAACTTGTAAAATTCTAAATTTCAGAGTATAAGGTGATCAATTTAAAAGAGTACTCGTTTTTCTTATTACTGTACTCATCTATAATATATGTAGCAAGAGATTCAATATCATTATTTATTTAATATGTTTACATTTAATATGCGAGTATCGCTTTTTTACTCTTTCTAAATGCGAAAATTTGTTTTTAAACATAAATTCGAGGGAACATCATTATTAATCTTAATCTCATTCTGCGTTAATGATTTCAGTAAATCGTCGGCTTCTTCCAATGATTTTATTACTATTTTTATTTTTGAAAGCTCATTTCGTAAGATTATGAATTACTATAATAAAAATCCTCTGCATGAACTAATTCTTTGATTGTAATGAATTCTGAAATCTACCTGGACATAATTCAAACTTTTATTGCTTCACTTGAGATACAGGACAGTTACTTATGATTTCAGCAAGACGGAACCACTCCACATACGTCAAACCTGACAATGAAAGTTCTTAAGGAATTCTTTGAGGACTGTTTAATTTCAACAGGCCTTTGGCCACCAAGGTCAACAGACGTTACTCACTACGTCAGATTTTTTTTGTGAGGTAATCTCAAAGATCGGGTTTCTAGAGAAGTCCTGCAAATATCTCTGATTTAAAACAAATCATAATTGAAGAAATCTCGTCAATAACACGAACAATGTTGCGAAGTGTGTAAAAAACGTGGTTCGACGTGTTCATATTTGCATTCAAAATGGTGACGAATATTTTCAAGATTTGCTGTAAGGAATGATAATGTAAAAAAATGAGATAAATTATGTTTTTCAAAAAAAAAGTATCATAGGATTAAGTAACATTTTGTGTCTCCATTTCTGTTTCACCTCACAAATAAAGTTGTAACTGACCAACAGTGTTGGAAATTGTCTCCCAAACTTAAACAAGGTTCATACAATTATACTTCAGTGTTAAAATTTTTGTCACATCCATCATATTTAAGGATAATAAGAAAAACCAACGGATACTCTTTTAAATTGATCACTTTATAGAAGAAGAGAGTTTTTGTAAAACGTTATGAGAAGTAAAAATAAAATTTATTATCAAAATCTAAGTAAATTTCGAATGAAATAAATTCGATGTCCATATATGTAATAAAAACTATAAAATATTTAATTGATCCTTGAAATTTTGAATACATGTTAATTTGAAGCCCTTAAATTCAGTGTACGCCCTACATTTTTCATTTCTTTCTCTCCTTGAAGTCGACGGATAGCATTAAAAGCAATTAGCTGCTTATAATAAGCCATGCATATTTTGACAAGAAAATTTAATAAACACTGACAAACTAAGACATCTCGGAACGTTACAAAAAGCGTTATAGCTCAATTATTCAAATTAGTTGTCTTAGAAGTCATTTATTTTGTCACAATGTACATTAAAGTTTCTTGTTACTTTTATCGATTTAACCTATTAAAGGAATGGAACATAATCCCTGTCACTTATCTCTAATGAGTTATTTATTTATTAAGTAGTAATTATCCGTGACATTCTTTTCAAGAATGAAAGCATAAAATTTTTAATCGATAATGCATTTCTCTTAAAAGATGTCGAGAGTCAACTTGAAGAAGTTAGTTCAGTAACAAGTGACTTCAATTTACACTATAAAGATATCTGATTTTTATAATACGAAAAATATTTTTTTTCTTTGACATTACTAAGATTTAAAAAGATAGTAAATATACTCCCATCGCTATTGCTAACGTCTGCTTGTGCGATCACCGCGCCATCCGTACTGTACGAGCTTTACTGCTGCGTTTAAGTAATTTATTATTTATTGATTTCACTGATTTTCATTAATTCTAATTTCTCGAGTTTTGATAGCACATTACGAAGTAAAAAAGTACTGAATATTGTAGGTATTAGAGCTTTTTCAATCAAGGATTTTCTATACCAACAGTTATTTCTCGATATTCATGAAACATAAGCTTTCTCGGGTTAGAAATCAAATAAGAAAGAATTTTAGGTACATTTTTATTTCATAATAAAAGTTTTGATGAAGAAAAAAGATAAATTACCATCAGTTTTAAATGGTATTAAATTAACCAAATGAAATCACCGATTTATCTTTTTCAACATGAGAACTGCATAAATGTAAAAACATCATTTTTTCACATATCCTCTAATTGTGAACCTCCACTTGAAGAAGAAAATTACGGCTATCAAATTCAACTATTTATAGTTATAAAGTTAATTTTTAAATTAAAGAAAAATTCAAAAACAAAGTATTACATTTATAGATTTACTCGCTCACACACATTGTTTAATTTGTATAAATAATAATAGTTGTCTATAATTGGTCTAAAACTTAATGTGTAAGTGATATAGAAGTTTATTTTGGATATCCGTATAAAATTTCGAGCTAATATGAGTGAGTGATAGTTTCGGAGAAGTCCTACGAAGAAAGCTGAAATGCTTTGTTTTGAGAAAATTGAATTAAAGTTAAAAAAAATAGCAGTAATAATAAAGCTAAATCAGGTTCAGCCTTTTCTCAAACCTCAGGAAATTTTGGACTCTCTTGATGTAACTGTTTTCAAATTTTATACTTCGTATTAATTCTATACACACTATTTAAGCATTGCAAAACTTGAGTAACTGATAGTTTCTCATGACAATTGAGAGTGAAACACGTTCTGGTTATTTTAAATACCAAGCCATCATAAAATGTAACCATTACACTTGAAGTTAAAGAGTAGACCACATACATGGAGCGCTCTTTTTCTAATAAAATATATTTAAAATAGTAATATATTCTAATTTCGTTATCGTAAAAAGTGTGGAAAATAAATTAAATATTTAAGTTAACATTAAGTAGTAATAACTCAGTAATCCAACATTTGTGAAAAAATTTAATTCTCGATAGAGATGATTCTTTTGATAATTTATTTTTATTCATGCGATACAATATTGAGCCTCAGAATTCAATATATTCTCAAATTAACATTTCCATTTCTTATTAATTTTGTATTTTTACAGCTTTCCTAGTTTTGTTTAGTTCACTTTAATTCAGAAATTTCTATAGTTTATAATGTTTTTCTTTTATTATTGAATTTGCATATTTATTTTTATTCATTCTTCTTTGTTTACCATGTTTTATTTTAAATTTATATGAATTGGTGTTATCTTTTTACTTAAGATGAAGTAATGATTTCTTACATACTGTTTCGCTTTTAATTGTTTTATTTATTTTTATTTTCCTTTTGATTAAAGCATTGTTTTGTTTTATAATAATACAAACCACCCGCCCCTTACATATATATATATATATATATATATATATATAATGTACGTTAAATATAAAATTTACGCAACCGGTAAATAGCTTTAGGAATAATCATGCAAAAATATGAAGGTCTTCCTTGAAAGAACATGGTAATTATATTAAATATTACCATTTTAAAGAAGTTTCTGTTCACGTCATGTTGGAGTAAATAAGTATAATTCCAATTATATGTTCTTCACTTTGATTTATATCAGTTTCCCACTGAAAGATTATTCTCGAGAACACTTCAAACTAATTTCATTCAATACTGTTAACATCCTGTTTTTATATAGTTTAATTTTCTAGAACATTCAGGAGATAAAAGAACTCAAGTAGCCTAATTAAAAAAATCAGTGGCCTTTAGGTGAATGGTCGATGAGTAGAAATACGATTCTTACTGTTTATTAAAATTTACTGAATTTGAAATTTTGCAAATTTTTCGATAAGCTTATGAAATTTAAATTAGATTAAAGGGAATTATTCTAATAATGTTTCCCATTAATTTGCTATATAATTTTTATTTTTTTATGAAACATGTTAACATTAAAAAGATTTATTAAGCATGAAGAGTCTCTCTGAGGGATACATTATAAGAGTGACTAAGAGAGAAATTCATCAATTAAATTAAAATAGGTTGGGATTAAGTGATATTGTAATTCAGTTAAAGAATCGCAGAAGTTCATAATAATATGCCAAGCTTGAAATAGACTAGATATTGATTGAATGACAGTTGCAAGGGGCATCTTCTTTTCTCAAATTATTTAATTTCTCTACTAGTTATCTTAAAATAAATGCTTTACTATGTAAATCCTAACAGGCTGAGAACTAAAAATATGTTTGCTAATTTGAAAAAAAAAACTCATTTTAAATGTCTTATGTCTGATTCTTGGACACTTACCTGGAAGTGAACCGAAGATTCAGGTTAATCTTCCATTTTTTACTATAAAAATGATAATCTATTATTTATTTAGAATGTCAACGAAGTCTAAGATATACCAAAGAACTACAGACGTACTCGATGTGTGTTTAATTAAATTTTTTCATTAGTTTTATGATATAAAAACTAGCGTAGGACCTACAGAAACTATGAATAATATACAATGATCTAAGATTTAAAAAAAAACAATAGATTTTCCACCATTGATAATTTTTTTCTTTCGCAAATAAAAAGAAGAAGGTTATTATTTAAAATCTCTAATTTGTCACACATACAAATTCTTTTTTTATGATAGATGTGGCTTACATTAGATAGTGGACCATAACCAAAAACTAAATAATGGAATTCCATTAATGCATGGCTTAATAAATGCACCAATATGTAAACCTCTGCAGGTATATAATGTCAATAAAATTTTTGATTAGTAACCTATGAAACAATAAAAGTATAAACAAGAATTTCTTTCCTTACATTTTTCATTATTACTTTCGTGTCCATAAATTAAGCGTAGTGCCAGCTCCCGCAAATAAAGGTTCAGAAAAAAATAATAAACGTGACTTATTCATAAAGCCTATTTATTTTTTAAAAAGATAAAGAACAAAATGATTGTGTATATATGATACCATTAATAAAAACTATAATTTTTGCTCCTTGGAGAAATTACAAAAATTATCTCCCTTTCAAAAACATACCATTATATGGTTGGTATGAAGGTATATCTCCATAAACCTTGTATATCTCTCAGACGATGAAATACAGTTCGTACAATGCCTAGACATGCTGAGTATCAAATTATCGAGCTGATCTTGAAGAAGATTACTCCACTTAGCAAACAATGCTCTCTGAAGTTCCGGTACACATGTAGGAGGTAGATCACGCCCTGTAACTCGATGACCAAGTATGCACCACATTTGCTCTATCGGATTCAAGTCAGATGAGCATGATGGCCACTACATATGGGGGATATTTTCAGATTGAAGGCATTCGTTTATAATATTTATACGGTGAGGACGGGTGTTGTGATCCATAAACACAAATTCTGCACCCATGGCACCACTGAACAAACGTACATGTTGTTCCAGAATGATGTCACAATACATTTGGACTGTCATGGTTCCAATTTCAACATATAGATATGTTCTGGAGCCCAGTACATTTCCAACCCAAACAAGCAATCCCACTCCACCGCAACGGTCTCGTTCATTGATGTTGTCTTGGTGGTAGAGGGTACCTGGCGTTCTCCATTTGAAAGCCCGACGTGAATCAGACTGCAAGCTAAACCTGAAACCGTCGGAAAACATTACACAAGCCTACTGTGACGAAGTACACATTACAAGTTCTCTACTCCAGGCTAACCGCTGGCGACCGTGAGTTGCCGTGAGTGGAATACATCTGACAGGCCTACGAGCATATAGACTAATAAGTCCCAAATGTCTGTACGCGGTTTGCCTTGAAACTGTCGTACCCGTGGCGAAAGATAGCTGACGAGAAAGGTCTGATGTGCTCTTTCTGCTTCTTTTTGCAATTACTGTGGTAAATAATATTTTTGCAATACCGGTCGTCATTCGACGCTGCAACTCGGGGGCGACCTGTACTGTAACGTCTAATGACATTTCCATCATTATGCAAAGGTCTCTAAGCCTTGAGATAACAATTTGGAAGATTGCAAGTTTCTCGGAAACGTACATCTGTGTACGTCCACATTCCAGACAGTTGATAAATCTACCACGTAAGGTATCATCCATATGCGTACGCTGTGTCATAAGATTCGGTTGTAGGCTTACAGAATGGCTTACAGAATGCTTGAGAACAATTTTACTTCTTTTCAACTATTCCTTACATACACATCTATTACAGTCCCGTCCTTATAACGACAATCGGCGTCATCTGATGGCTTCTTGTTATTTGCATATCATTCTTGAAGATGTGTGCGATAAGTCTACAGGTGAAATTCTTACTTTAGAGTTCAATTTCAGCTGTGATTCTGAATTATCCTTAATTTATGGACTTGAGAGTAGTTGAGTGTACATGTATTCGGTATTTTGAACAAAAATAAATACTCTCACAGATATATAGAGAGTAGAGGTTTTCCCTTCCGTATCAAAGGAATGTAAAAAATAACTGAACTTAGAGGTTTTAAGAATGCTAATAGAGAAACTGTGTGACATACTAAATTACTACACATTATTTATTTTAAGGAATTCTATTTTCATTTTTACTTCTTTAAATTCAAATTTTAGTATTAAAATGAATACATTTAAGAATATCAAATACATTTTTCCAACTCAAGGCATTACCAGCATCAAATAAGTTATAAAGTAATTAGAACGTAAATCTACTTGTCTGTCTCTCGCAGATTTAAATTCGAAATCTTTTTTAAATTCTAAATATATATTATTCAGAGATGGTCATGGATATGAAAGGCAAAATGTAAGTTTTTTTAAGTAACAAATGTCAATGTCGAAATTCTGATTCGTAAAGCAAAAAAGTTTTCTTTCTGAAACTTGAAATAAATTTTAGTTATTATGTTATTATTTCGCATCAGTAAATAACTAGATGAAACTTCCCTTAGTTTTTAAGTTCAATTTAATAAATTAGTTTTTGTACAAGTACTGATGCTAGACTTTCAAGAGTGTAAGAGCTATTGCTATTGTGATCGGTTTATGTCAGACAAACTCATATTCTTTCTCGTTGTAAAGAATAGAAAAATGTCTGACCTAGAAACAAATAATCGAAACTATAGACGTAAAATATGTGCCTATCTTTTCGAACGATTCTATTATGACATCCATATTTCAAAATAGAGTTCCCATGTATTCTATAAAACTTGTAGAAAAGACGAAAGTTATATAACTGAAAATAAATTTACGATACTAGAAAAAGTATGAGAAAACGTTTTCATTGTTTAGCAGTTGTTCGTGATTTATATTATATGCAGTAGCACATGTAATAAAAATGGCAACTTTCTCATATAAATCGGGTAAAAAGCGCCACATAATAATTTGTGTATTAATTCATTTGAATTGTTTACAATATAAATGAAATATTATATTTTTAAAATATTTTTTTATATTTGTTATTCGTTGAAATATGAACGAAATCTTTGAATCGCTCAAGCGATTTAAAAAAGGTATATCAAGCTTCAAGCAGGGAAATTGCCGAGAATAATCTTTTGGAATTGGGTGAAAAATGGGGCACAAAATACCCTATGGTTATAAAATCTTGGCAGAATAACTGGGAAAATTTATTTGGTTACTTTAAGTATTCTGATTAAGCTAGGAGGTTAATTTACACTAATAATCCCATAGAGAGGCTACACAGATAGATCAGAAAGTTCACTAAAACTAAGGGCTCGTTTACCAGCATAAATGCCTTGTACAAACAGGTATATTGTGCTTTTTATTGTGATTTTCAGGATTTAATTTTCAAATAACTATAAATAAAATAGAAAATTAAAATAATTTCATCCTGGAATAGATCAAGTAATCTTTATTTATCATATTTCTTCTGTAAGCCATTGATTAAGATCTATAAAAGTATTTAATAAGTAATTTGAAGAAATTGACTTAATTCTTTCTTCATATAAAATGTATGAAGAAAGAATTAAGGCAATCTAATCTTTGTTGAAAGCATTTTAAAATATTTATATCTAGTCTTTTCTTTTCATTTAACGTCGCTAAAGGCGGGCTGAATAGGGGTTTTTTTTTCACTGTTTTCATGAGTTTGATTTTAAAATGGTAAAACACAAGAGGTATATTGTAAAGTTTTTATTCAATTTTAGATATCCTGAAAAAAAATTTGGAATAATATATACTTACTTGAAAGGAAAATGCAATTTACTAATCGAAACCTGTAAAAATTGAGTTTCCCAAAAGGCTAAATCACATATTAACGTGCATTTATGTGCATTTTCTACGCACAATAATATCCTAAATTTCTTCAGAAAGCGTAGTTCTAATTTCTATAGGATACGATTTGAGGAAAAATTTATTTTTACAATACACAGATAAATTTTTTAATATAAATAATTAATTATAACTATGAAAAAGTTATTTGCTTTTTGAAATACTTTTATGTAAGGGACTTTTAAAATTTTTATGTCCTAAGATTTTGATTTATTTCATCATGTCATAAGCTGAACTAAAAGTATTTTAAGGAACTCTTAAAAATTCATTTTCTATTCACAATTTATCTAATTTTTCTTGGATTCCTATAATAATCAATTTTTCTTCCTCTATGTATAAATATATTTAAGATAAACATATTAAATACATTTACATTGGTGACTTATTGCTGTTCTTCGGCAACCTAGAAATCGCTATACCACGAACAGTTATTTTTACGGTATTTGTTTTTCCAGATTTGATGCTGTTTCCTAAAACTAATGATGATAAAAAAAAAATAGATGGTTATTTTTACTTATTATTCAAAGACTCTACTTTCATTAGCAAATTGCATTATAGTATCAAAAACACTAATCAAAGAAAAAATATATATTTGGCATTTTTACCTTTGTATCTTCTTGGCAATAAGATTTTCCTTCTTTTTAATTAAATCTAGTTGATTCTTATTGTGAAATACATGACCTGACTCACATCTATTTTATGACCATTTAGACATTATTCCAATTTATTTGCTTTGTTCCTTGCTTTTTACTTTATACACATTTCTATATACATATTACTTTTATCTATGACTAAACTATCAAAGCTGCTCTTGCATCTACTTTCTTAAATTAAAATATAAAAGAAAGTATGTGAATTAAATTCTACTACAAATGTGTCATACTTTTAACCAACGAAGTACTTCCATATAATTAATTTTTTTCGAATGGAATTTTTTTTTGACCTTTCAAAGTTAACGTCAAACAAAATTAATTAAAAAATTATTGAGGTATTGTGATGTGTATAAAAATATTGGAAAATAATTTAATTCGATTGAAAAGTGTTTAGAAAGTTTATTTGTTTATCAAGTTAATGAGCTAAAATTATTTTACATATACTTAACTATCCATTCCTGTACTTTCAATTATTTTGTACTTTTACGAGTATTTTAATAAATTCAAAATAAGCACGAATTACGAACACGCGAAAAGCATTAATTTTTAAAGTTTCTATGGAACTTCGCATTAAGTGCTGCAAAGTAAATATTTATTTCACTTAACATTTTTTCATCAACAACTTGATGAGTAAAAACTTTATTGAAGAAGTCAAGTGATGATTCCTTGTCAACGTCACTCCAAGAAACAACACGAGGATTTTGGCGATGAACCTGGCAGTTTTGAGCCACGATCAAGTGATTAGGACGACACCTGAGCTGACATCCCTCTTTTCTAACCTTCATACCACGCCATCGGCAGTACTTGGAATATCAACCATAATTTAAGTTTTTCAGCCCGCTACACGAAATTCTTCAGTGACGTCAAAACTCGAATCAATGACTAGTTGGAAGCCCCGGCTGCAAGTCGTCAGCCATGACTACTAGACAACCGTGGCCACATTGAAAAAGTTAGAGACATTTAAGATAATCGAATCGGATCATTTATACCAGCCTTAGTTGTCTCTATGTTTGTGATTTTTCCAAACAAAATCTTCAAAATATGAAAACTTTAAACTTATTATCAGTGTCAGTTCTGTTATCCCAGTTTTGTAAACTAATCCAAACTAACTAACCAGAATATTTAATTTATGTCATAATCAATGAAATTAAATTCGTCCACAGATGTCTTAAACTATCTTTCTGCTGTTAGAGCCCGCTGTGTACCAGAACTAATTCACGTAAATTTTTCGAGGCTCCGAATCTTCTGTGATGTGTTGTAAAAGTATGAAGAGGGAGGGATGATGGGGTGCTAGACAAAATGTTATCCTCGTCTCTTGACCGTGGTTCAAAGTTACTAGGTCCGTCTCCCACAGCTCTTCTGTTGCTTTTAAGTGCAATGTTTATAAACAGTCATTAAATTCCGATACTTGTTTTCAAGTTTTCGTAATGTGCAATGTTCCGAATTTAAAATTTATAGACTCAATTGTCACTATAGATTTGAATTTTTGGTCTTCAAAACATTTCGTAACTTTTTTTTTAGTTATTTATTAGTTAATTTCTTATTTTAAAATTATTAGTCTCATCATCCTAAGTTTTATTTTATTCATCATAAGTTTTGCCAATTTTCATTTTTTTGATTCAATGGAAATCAGAAATGATTCTTCTAAATTTTTGCTATTTTATATTGATATTTAGCACAATAATTTTTCAACCATGTTCAAAACCATCTCCATAAACTGAAATAAACTAGAATAAATTATTCGTGATTTTTTTTGTTACATAGAGGATTTAAACCATTTATATTTTAATGGTCAAAACTAATTTTCAATTTACAAACATATCAGAAATATTAATACAATAATTGAAATTAAGTTTAGGCTTCGTAATCTGTTAATTTCAGTCAAACTTGGAAATTTTAATTTATTGAAATTGCACAGATTTTTTTTTTATTCCTTAGGTTTGTTTAGAGCAAAAAATATAAAAGTTAAAAGCTCAAGATAAAAAAAAATTAAATATATAAAAAATAATAAAGATATCTCAGGACAATATTTATGACAAATTACTTTCCTAATATTTTAAAACTTACTTTAAAAAATTGCTATTGCAAATGGAAAAAGTCCATACACTTTCAATGCAATAAGAGAAGGGAAATAAAACGTCAATCATGCCAATCTTGAGATTGCTTCGTGAAAAATTCTTGCATCAATATTTGCACCCTCACCTCGTGTTTATGTGAAATAACTTGAAGTCAGCAGTTTTTCAATCATGTTTATAAATCTCGACAGGAAATGAGAGCATTTTGAAGACATGCGAAAATAATATTATTCTTCAAACAGGAAATCAATATTATTTTACAATCAGGGCATAAAACATCATTCTGTGCGACTTTCATTCGAGTCTCTATATGGTCAAAACGTTGTTTGAATACTGGCCTTTTGTTGTCCGTCCTTTCTGGAAATAGAGCACGCGTTTCATAAGACCAGCCGGATAAAATGTGCAACAATTTTCGTAACATTATATTTGAGATAAATTATTTAACTTTTTTTTTCCACTTATTTTGAATTAAAAGTTCTTGGAGACACTATGCACTTTTAAACTAATTTCTTATGAATAATGTTTATTTATATATGGAATCCTAAATAGGACCCATAATAGATCAAATATATTTTTATTTCAAAACAAGTGGGAAAACGGTATTTTAGTTTTGCACTAAACCACTTTTTTTTAGTGTTTCTAAACTTTTTATGAAATAAGGATCTCTTAAATTTTTATAACGTCACATTTTTAAAGATTTTTTATTCTGTTCTACAGATTTAATTTCTCTTTTCAGTTTCACTCTCATTTCTCAAAGTTTGTACTAAATATGTAAGAGCTTAAAGACACTACATTTTGTAGGTTTCCTTTTCCATTTGGTTTGGTTTGGTTTTATTAATGTCACACTAAAAGCAACCTGAAGTCTGTTGGCGACGGACCTCGCAATTTTGAACCTCGGTGAAGTGACGAGAGTGATACCTGAGTTGGCACCTCCCTCTCCTAACTTCCACTTCACGACCACGGGAGGACTTTGATCCACGACAGAGTTACTGTGCATCAGCCTTGGCTACACCACAGGTCTTTAGTTACCAAGACTCGAACCCGCGACTCAACGAAAACCGCCGGCCACGAGTCCGAAACCACGACTACTAGGTTACCGTAGCCTTTCTATTACAAACTTCTTTTTCAAGTTAATTGAGATAAAGAGATAGATGGAGAGAAAATGAGACTGAATGTAGAATTTATTATTATTCAATGGTACAGAGATACGCAGAATCTGGTTTTATGTACAAACTGACGAAATTTAAAGAAAACGGTAGAGTTATTTGAGTCCTTTCTTTTTTATTTTTTTAGTGGGATCTCTGATCATTTATTTGAAAGTTAACCTAAAATATACCTTTTTAAGCCTTCTTGCAAAGTCGTTAGATTTATATTATGTGATTAACATGTTCATGTAAGTATCAACATCAGTTTCACTTATTAAAAATATACTTTGCTTTGCCATTTGAAAATATAACATTAATAAAATAAATATAGGATTAATTTAGTTAATAATTCAATATGTGAAAAAGAAGAACATAGTTTTCATGTCAAACTATTCATCCGTCAAAGTCTGGAAGTGTGTTTACTCTTGCCCTTTTCTTTGCGACATTATAAGAACGCATTTATGAAACATATTCACGGAAGTATTATTATCTCATCAATCAAGTTTTCCCGCAGCAACACTGATTCTTTCAAGTTAAAAGATTAACATTGATCGTACAGTATTGCTGCGTTAATACATTTTTCAGTCCAGTAGCGGACTTTGACATGACGTTAGCTTTAGAAAAATGTGTCGGCTGAAAAACAAAATAAAAGATTTACAAAAGAAGCAAAGTAACAACTTCTGAATAAATTATTAGAATGTTATAATTAATGATTTACTTATTATTTACTTTTTTTGTAAAATATCACAGATTCACAGGTGATTAAGCATGTCTAATATAATTGCCAAAATTACATAAGACTTAGATGTCATGCAGGTAATAGTCATGAGCAAAATTTACTGATATATTTTTAAAATAATAACTTATTATTCATTATAAAATTACCATTTTGCCAAATTACATAGAATAGCAATATACAAGTATCCAGATAACAATAACACAGCATAAGAAATTATATAAATGGGTTGTGCATTGATTCACTAGTTTTATTAACGTCCATTTATTGCACTATTTCTTAGAACCAAAAAATACAATTACAATGAATGTGCGTTCGTGTGTGTGTGTGTGTTATAATTAAAAATATTTCATGGTACAATATTCATGAAAATTTTAATAAAATATTTAAAATCTTAAAAATAATAAAAATGTAACGTTCACTTAAAACTGAATTTGTTAAAGAGAAAGCAACAAAATTTCTTTCCCATTTTATACTTTTTAAAATAATAACTTTATTTGTGAAAAGATTTTCTGATTCCTAAACAATAATTCCACCGCTATTATTATTAATTCAGATATTACATTACGTAAATCGTTCAATAAGTCCCTAAGAAACAATATGTCTCGCGTAATTATTATCAAATTAGATATTATCTAACGTAAATAGTTCAATAAGTCCTTAGAAAAATCAAGTGATGGTGCTTGTAGTATCGAAAATGGTTTGTTTTTAGTAAGCATCGTGCCTCATTAAACAGCTGTCATATCTGAATTATTCGTATACGTGATTATGACAAATTTCGCTCCACAAAATTCTTTGTCTTAACTTTTCCAGCCGGTGAGATCATCTTCGCCCGCTTTAGAAAAGATTCACTTTTTTGTATGAATTGGTAGTAAATCAAAACTAAATTATAAATCAATCTGAAATTTGTTTCGGCTTGGTTTAATAAATAACAGAATCCAATGGTGAAAAAAATTACCTTAATGATTACTTTGTCTTCAAGTACAAGAAATTTTTGAACCTTTTATTTTACTTATATTGTTTATATATCCATTTCAAAGGATAATAAAGAAATGTATAATAGGTAATGAAACGTATTTATATATTGTGCTTCTTTTTATTCGAAACCATTTCTTGAAGTCACTTTTATTTACACATCAGTATTTTAATTTCATTGTTTAAAAATGTTCTAAGAAATATATCCCGATTATGAGCCTTCTTAAAAAATGGTTTTCTGAGAAACAACTTGCAATGGATTATTAAAACAACACATTCCTGGAGAATTAAATAAATGTGAACACTTTCATTAAGTGTTCTGATCAGAATTTGCTAATGTTTTGTCGAAGTTAATGTAGATTATTTTACTAATTTTGATTACTTCGTAATTTTATTAAATGTCTTAGAGTTGTTTCAATTTAATAACCTCATAAAATTAATTTTAGAAGTATCATTAATAGGACATAAAAGTAGTAAGAAACTTTGAATAAATTATTCAAAAATAAATGTGATAATTACAAGTTACTATCAAAAAATTTGAGACTGCAAGTTAAAGTATTTTTAAAGAGCCTTAATTAATGTAGGTAAGATTATTCGCAATTACTTTTAAATAACTACGCTTGCTCATCGGGATTTTTTTCACAAATAAGAAGCTTGAGTTTTCGGAATTTCAAGTAAAATAAATTAATTATGGTTTCTTAAAACTAATGTACTATAGCAAACGTTTAGACGTATTCATACTTTCTTAAGCATTTTATTTTAAATTAACGGAGAAAATATCTATTTTATCTGAAAAAATTACTCTCTTCCAAATTACCATAGCTGTAAGAAATGTTGCTCAACCAAGAGCTTAAAATAAAAAAATTGAGACATCGTTGGGAATATTACAAGGCGACATTTGTTTATTTCATGATCAAGTTAAATAGTTATCAAATAAAAATTTATTAACTAATATTTTTAATAAGAGAGTAAACACACATATATTTAAGGTTTATAGTGTAATGTATTTTACTATTTCATACATGTTGAGAACACTGGTGTTCAATATTAAGAGAATTTGCATGTTTTGTCGAATTTCATGAATAGAATTGAACGAAATGTAAAAATGCTGATACGATATAAAGAAGAAAATCTTATGCTTCGAATACACAAACGTACACGTGTGTGGGTGGAACTATTGGAAAAACAGGATTTATAAGAGCTCGTCCAAAACCCGTATTTCGTTCGATAGCACATTTTGTAAATTTCTTAGCGTTTTTTTTCTTTTTCAATAATTGCTTAAATTAAAATTCAAACAGTAAAATCTAGTAACGACCATCGTTTATATGAGGGATGAGGTGGCGAATTGTAGGTAGGTTAGAAGCAGGGCCATCTCAAATACAGATTTGCAGAAAACTCGTTTTAACTCCCAGTGTCTACAACACCTTATGGAAACAGTTTCAGGATTCCAGATCAGGCAAGAGAGAGCCTGTGTAAGGTCGTCCAAGAGCCACGACTGCCAGGGAAGATCGCCATTTATCCGTTATAGCCAAGCGTGACAGAGATACTTTAGCTTCTCAGGTCTCTCATGAGTTGTATGTGGCCACAAGAATCCAAGTATCATGGGTAACTGTTTCCACAAGACTTCATGAAGGAGGGCTGTTTGCAAGCAGACCTGTTATTTGCGTTCCGTACAGTTCTGCGAACAAGAGAGCCTACTTAAAATGATGCAGAGATCATACAGATTGGACCATGAATCAATGGGTAATGGTTCTCTTTACTGATGAGTCCCGGTTCTGCATAACCAGTGATTTTCGACGTACTTTCATATGGATAGAATCAGGGACCTACTTCCTACCTTCCAGTGTCCAAGAAATCGACCATTACGGCAGCAGAGGCTTGATAGCCTGGGCAGGCATCATTTTGGGTAGCCACACACACCTCCATGACTTTGAAAGAGACACTGGGACTGATGAGAGGAATAGGGAAAAGGTCTTGGAGTCCTATATCCACCTTATCAGGGGTTCAGTTGGTCCTGATTTCCTTTTAATGGATGTCAACGAGAAGTCACATAGAGCTCAGCTGGTCGTCGAATTTCTGGAAAGTGAGGATATTCGCCGGATGTAAGGTTCAGCCAGATCTCCAGACTTCAATCCTATTGAGCATTCCTGGGACGCTCTGGGGAGGGCAATTGCAAATCGCAAACCCCTTCTGAAAACCATCCAAGACCTGGAAATAACGTTGCTGAACGAGTGGACCCATTTCCACAGGAACTCGTTAACTATCTTATTTCCAGCATAAAATCACATTGCGAGGCCTACATATCTGTAAGAGGGGACTACATCCCCAATTAACTTATTTTTTGTTCTATTCTGCAAATGTTGTTTCATACCTTGTGACTCCAATTAGTATTACACACGGTAATGCGTGGGTATTATAACTGTTGAATGGTTATTTTTTTGTATTATATGAACCCTATGTACACACCAAATTTCATTAGTAGTTCTAGAGTAATCAAACTAATCGGAAAATTATCTTAATTTTGAACACTAATGTATATCCAAATTGCTTCACAGACTTTCTTCACTTTTTTTTTTTCGTGGTTTCTAAGCAATGCATTGTTGCAAAATACATCTAATGTATTCACAGGGATTAACCTTTTAGTTAACTTAGCTCCAGAAATGAAATAATGCACATATTTTATATGTTATTTTTAGAGCTCTTAAAAATTTATTATATTCGCTTATGGCAAGATGAATATGAAATTTTATATATTGTCACTCACATAAATGTGCTTTTAATGGCATAATAATGATATTAAAAATATATAAAAGCTAAAACTTCTTTATTATTAAAGTAATTATTTTAAATTCCCATTAACAAATAAATGAAAATACTTCCCCGTTTCAAAATCCTGTAATGTTCTCTTAAATGCAATATTATATATAAATGACCAGTTTGAGTATTACTTTCTTTAGATCTAAAATTACATCTAAGACATTTAATATTTTCTTCGGTAGGAGTGCTCAGGACGCTTAGAAAATCTTTGAAACTATTCAGAGAATTTAAGGGGATTTAGGCTTTTTTTTTTTTTTTGAAAATTAAATTTTAAAAATATTGAATTGAATTAATAATGAATTATATTTATTCTCTCTCCATAATTTTTATCAAATGCGTGACTAGCTATAATATTTGAAAAGTATAAGAAAAAATTAATACTATATTAATTGTATTGCAAAAAGAAATTTTTTTTTCAAAGTTGAATTTTCGTTCATTACTTAGAACGTTTTTCTCTTCAATATTTAAGTCCACTTAAATGTAACTCTTGAATAATGAATAATAAACTGAAGTTTGTGCCTTAAATGAAAGAAAAATATTTATCTTTAGATGTTTTGGCAACCAGTATTTTAATCAGCGCTTTTAAATACCATGGTAACCTAATTATAATTATTTTCTTTGCTGTAGTAACGATTTAGTAACACTAGTACTCATTTAAAATAAAAGTACATAATTACAAGGTTGATTTTTGTATATTTACAGTGATAAAATTTATTTTCATGTGAAAGCACTCTAAGTTCCCTAATTTAACAGGATTTAACTAACTGCTAATTTAATAAATCTTCTAAATAACTTTATTGAGCAATTCTAAATATATATTGAATTTCCATTAAACGGTTCTTCATCAAGAGGTTTAAGACAAATATATTTTGATAACACTATTCGTAGGCTATAACAAAGGGTCTTGAATCAATATGCCACCAGATGATAAAGTTGAATAAAATGTAATCATTTGGTTTGGAAACTCTGTAATAAATTTGATCTCTTTCCATGACATAAAACAGGAAATCTATGTCTGATTTTTCATCAGAGTTCAATGGTATCAGAAAACTCATTTTCGGGATGAAGTGGGAAGTTCATTATTGTCAAAAATTTACAACTTTAATCATTTGCTTGTTTATGTATGGTTTTGTACTAATTGATTATCTCGTAAATCTGAAGGGAAAGTTAAATAATAGAACTTTTATAGTTTGTGAATATCCTTAAGCCGATATCTGTTCCGAAATTTTCAATCTCGATATAAAAATTTCTTCATATTGTACTCAATATGTATAATTATTACAAACAAGTAATAATAAAAAAAAAATTAAAGTCAATTCCTACTTAGGTCAACAAAGAAAATTTTTATTTTAGTTACTTTTTATTAAATAATTACTATTAATATAAATATATATATGTATATACATATGACAGAATCACAATATTAAGTGGCAAAATAATTTTTTTTTCCAGTGAACTACACGCTTCGCCACTGACGGTATTTAATCCTAAATTTATATCCTGCTAAATATATTATATAAGCGAAGCTTTTTTTTCTCCCAAATAAAACTAAAATAAATTATTTGAAAATCAAATAAAAAAAATTATGCTTCGATGAGATTCGATCCGAAGGCATGAAGATTCTACGAAGACCCTCTTCCAAATTTGCCATTGCAAGACAAATGGCATAGTAGAAGCATTGACTTTTCTCTTAATTCATCCTAATTATGATGCTCCATAATTGATAAATACTAAAAAAATCTAGTTAATTTCAAACACGTTTTTAAAAACAAATAGTAGCTGTTGAAAGGCGCACTTTTCAAAATATTGAAACACAAAATTTAAATTTCTTGTATTAATTCAGGTAAAGGTATTTTCAGGCTTTGCTAATTTTACCTTTAGAATTTTTCTTTAATAAATCTCTAGTAAAAGTAAAAATATTATTTCTTTTTGAAAACTTGAAATTATTTAATCAGATATTTATTTTGCGTCATCAGTTAACCTTATTCAGTTACATAAAAATGAAATAGGAGGTGGGAAAAAAAGAAATTTGAACAATAATGAAGAACAGAAATATAATTATTGAAAGAATATTATACATAAGGGAATCTATAAACTTTGCATAAAACTTTTATAGATTATACTATCAATTGGGGAGATGTATGAATGTAAGAATTTATTTTCAATCGACCATAAAGTTTTGAGTGTCTCTTAAGCTACTTTTTAAATAAAAGTAAGACTTACGTTGAAAATGTGATACTTAAGTACCTTCTTTTGAAAAAGAAAGGCTATTCCAGAAATTCTTACGTTAAAAGTAAATGTTTCCGCAATACTAATAAGTTAGGATGCAATTTTTATGACATAAACTAGTATACATCATTTAACAAACTCAAATAGATTAAAACAGCCATTACCTCTTTTTATGCTTTTGATGATCAAAAACCCATTACTAAAATTTTTATAAAAGATACTGTATTAAAATACTCACTATTTTTTTACAGTAACAAATGTTCCTTATGTGTGTTTGGAAGATTAATGCAGAGTAATAAATTCGTAAATTTATGTTCAAAAATGTTTTTTTTAATATTATAAACCACACTAATCTTTATCAAACTCTAAATTACATATACATCTTTTTTTTAAACATTCTTACGTGTAATTATTCTTAAAATGATTAAAATATGCATAAAATGAAAAAAAAACATTTCATTATTTTTTGATTACGAAGGACAACAAAGGAATGTATATTTACCACCCAAAATGCAACACTAGGAAGGAAGCATCCAAACTACGTAAAACTTTCACCGAGCGTATATCACGAAGGAAAATGAAAATTATAAGCGGAAATAAGGAATATGAAAATTATAAGCAGATATAAGGAATATGAAAATTATAAGCAGATATAAGGAATGTGAAAATTATAAGCAGATATAAGGAATATGAAAATTGTAAGCATTTCAGTACAGATTCCCATCATGAGCGCCGATAGCTCCAACAACAAGTGCTGTGTAAAGGATGAACAGAATGTCGTTTCAAAATACTAGAATTGCCTTTTTATTTAGTTGTTTTGTGTGAGCAGTTTCAGTATGCCTCGAAGATTATGAATGTTTTCTTATAACGTTTCTAATTCGACCGAGGGAGAATTGTTGTCAAAAAAAATATCGATTACTCTTTCTAGAAATTAGTAATCGTATCGGACGTAACCAAGTAACAGAAATAGGAATTTGTAATCAATAGATGCGAGAGGGAACGTTTAATCGACAACGTGTTGAGAAAAACTAACACTTACAGCAATTATTTATTAAAAAATAATTCAGATATTTATATAAGAGCAAATACTATTAAGAAAGTATTTGTTATTTTTTGCTTCTTTTCTAAAGCAAGTATTTGTTCTATTCACTAAACTTAATACAATCCCTATAAGTGATGACAGGCATATTGTGCACACAAGAGAGATGAATCGGGCAACCTCATCAGAAACCATATCACAATAAATACGTTTTTTTTATACAACAATCGGTGTCCGCATGCTCCATTAGATGTCGCTCGAAGCACATTGGATTGTCTGCAAGGCGTTCATTGCAGCGATTATCTTTGTCTCAAAATCCCAGGCATTCGTAACAGCAACGGTGCACTGAACAGAGGACATGGACAACCGAATGTCATGACATTGTATTTACAGACTGAGTACGTTTTTGCTTGTAATACCATGGTGACCAGATTAAGATCTGATACCACCGTGGAGATTGATTGTTTAACTATTACCTTAAAAATTGACTTACTGTTCCTACACCCAGTATTATGGTTTAGGTGGTACAGGATTCCACTCCCGCAACACTCTAGTATGCATTGCCGGTATAATGACCATACAGCGTTGTGCGAATATATCTGAAATTTTGGAACCTGTTGTTCTCCCCTACCTTCAAAGCTTAGCTGTGGCTTTATTACAACAAGAAAATGCGTAACCACACGTGGCACGCAGTTTTCTACATTTCAACTTCGGATACAAGAATGTATTGATGCATTGGCTTGTATTTTCTCCCGATATATTCCGTCTTTCATTCATTGCCGAGACATGTAACAGAAGTTATTGTCAATCATATCGGGAACACTCATTATTTATTTCATAATCTTCTTCCCCTCGCGGGAAACTGTATTTTTAATCATTTCACCTTTGCACTGAGTGTTATCACTCCAACAAATTTTGCTTTGATGTCTCTTGTCCTTCTTGGTGTTACATTTTAGATGGCCAAAAGTGTAGTTGCTTTTTTTACTTTGAAAACTGGTAATGAAATATCGTTACGTAGGAATCTGAAATCCTAACTCGCAAGAAAGGAGGTTTAGATATACTTACTTCTCATTACTCGCCATTTTGTTTCAAAAGAATGATAAGTATATTTTCCTTGTTAGTGTTAGTAATACGAATGAACTACTGATTGAAATAAACGATAGTTTTTAACACAAAAAACGCTATTCACTATCGAAAATAGTGATATCTTATTACTTGAATTTAGTATCTTATGGTTTCGGCAAACTTTTCTGGATTAATGGTTAAAATCATTCAGTATTTTTAAATAATATTATGCATCGCATTCAATATATCTCTTCTTCAATACTACACATAAAAATATTTAATGGAACCGAAAGTGTTTCAACTATTAATTCAAAATACGCAACAACATGCTAAATAACTATATTCCATTAAGTTATAACTTAGCGTAAAAAGGAAGTTTGATGAGTTAACTAATTTATTTGCAACTCTCTCTACCTTATCATGATTCAGATTTACAGGTTTTCTGATCAACAGTTGTATCGAGGTATTTACTCTTTAACAGAATAAAATATTAATTTTGAAGATTTTTTGAGCAAAAAAATCAATCCAAATACCAAATGCCAACAAAAAATTCAAGGAATAATGAAAATGCTGCATGATGCAATAAAATTTCATCGCAAGAATAAGAGAACTACTCGGGCAAAAGATGTGATATAATAAGTATTTCCATTAAAACATTTTCCACTACGTTTAGCAAAGCAATTTTACAGTTGATTTATTTTATTTTTCAAAATCAATATGGCGTTCTTTTTCTTACAAAATTCGCATTCTTGAGACAAAAAGGAAAGAGTAATATTCTTATCCGTTTTTCATAATCACATGTTTCAGTTTAATTCATTGTAATTTAAATGCGTTGAAATTCTTAAGAATACTTATTGATTTCGAAAAAGTCAGAAAACTGAGCAATATTATTTTTGATATGATCAATGGGGGTAAATCACATTTTTTGAATAAATTAATTTATACAAAGGATAATAATCAAAGCAATTCATTAATTAATATAAGAATAAAACAAATCTACGTCATTTCAGAATAACTTTTCGAATAATTAGAGAACTGCTTATAATAGTTTGATGGTTTATCGGCATGATAAATTTTTACAGACTTTTAATTAAAAAAAATAATATTTCTTTATTTAGTTTCCAAAAAACTGACTACCATTAAAATATTATTACAAGTGGCCCATTAAGCGTCTTTTTGGAAGTGATGAGAAATATTATTTTTCAAATTCCCAATTAATGATATAGTATTTAAAAGGTTTTAAACGTGATAAACTAATTCTGCGTAAATTTAATATGTTTTAATAGCTAAATGTAATTTATTCAAAAAAGAAATTTAAAAAAAATTTAAGTGTTTAATTCTATTTTAAATATCATGCAAAATTAAAACAAATGAGCAAATTAAAAAGTGTTAATCGTAATGCAGTTTTGCATTAGTCACAATACTATCGAGTAATACGAAAAAAAAATTAATTTAATCTAATGGCTATTTTCATTATAGCTCTTTATTTAAAATTAATTCTTATATATATTATCAAATGGTGTGATTTTAATCACGTTAGTTTCCTGAATTAAAAATAAGTTTAAGTACGTCGTAAATTATAATGCCTTAAAAATTCGAAATAAAAAGAGTTATAATATCTTAAGTAGCATAAAAATACAAAAGTAAAATTTATTACCGTTATTAAAATAAAGTGGCTTTAAATAAAGACTTTTATTAGTTTGTTTCGCATTTCAGTTATGACTGGATACTGTAACAATATAAATATACATAGAGTGTTTGATGAAATAATAGAAATTCTCATTAATATTCCTTGGCTCATTTTATGGTACCTAATCCGTTTTTAAGAATATTTAACTGTGGCTCATAAAAATTATTGAATATGAATACAAAACGCTAATAAAATGAAACTGAACTGTAACATTTCCTTGATACAGATTAGTATAAAATTACTGTTATGACATTGATGGGAATTTAGATGCAATAAAAAAGAAATCACTGTAATATCTTCCATCACAGAATTCGTTTACTTTGAAACAAATAATAAAACATTCGGCTTTAAATATATTTAAATGAGCAAGAAAAAATTACCCAAAGCCGCTTGAACGGTCATAAATATCATTTTTAAAGCAAATGGTTACTGAGTAGTGCATTAAAAATTGCATATCTTAAAAAGCAAATATTTTTTGATTAAATGTGTACAAGGGGTCATTCCAAAAACTTAAATTATTTATATCCCTTTTTTGGTATCACATGCTTGATATCAGTTATTGAATACATTACAGAAATCAAATAATCAATTAAAACGAATTATTTTGAAGCTTCGTGATTAAGTGAAGCATTTCCTTCCTTCAAAAATAATCCTAATAATATTTTTATTAATTGCATATAGAATGGATATGAGATTTATTTTTATGAATTGCTAAACTCCAAAAATTACATTACAATTTGAGATTAATTCAGATGTGTGGCAAGTGACACTAAGTTAAATATAGCAAACATTTGAAAAGAATAATTCTATTTGCAATAAATTTAATGAAAGTAGTCAAGCCAGTTTTGATCCAATAAAAAATTTAATCAAATCAGTTTTCAAACGATATTCTATTGCAACTCACTAATAATGCATTTTCAACTGTAATTGCTTATGTATAGATTGAAACATAAAAATACAGTGTTTCTCAGTATGTTGATGTTGAAATTTATGAGAATAATTAATTTTGAAATTGTAATGCTTAACCCTTTCACTACCAGAGGGAAAAAAAAGAAGTGCTTCTCTGGGCCCACGGCTTCTTACCGTGGAGTGTCACACTGTGCCCAGACGATTTTAGATATTAAGCCTAATTCGTGAAAAAAATTCCTCTAAAATCGACTATTTATTAAAATATTTTGGTATTTAAGTATATTATTTAAAGTGCTTTAAACTTAATATGTACAAAAGGAAAAAGATTTTATCGAAAATTGAATGTTTTATACATAAAATTACATAAAAAATCATACTTTTAAGACAATATAAAATATATTTACATATGCTATATAAATTTCATGGAGTAATGATGTACCATTACATGGAATATATAGATATAAAAGATAAATCTTATTTTGCTGTATGGTATATTTATAAAAAAAAATTCAATGCATAGTCCAACATCACATGTCTTACACACATATTTTGACGCTTCACGCAAGATTTCCAACAAAGGGCACATCCCAGTCCTTTTTTTTTTTACTTTAATACCTATGTACAGATTTGGATTATTTTCATCTAATTTCTAACATTACTGTCTTTTCATACGGATTTTTAACATTACTGTCTGATTCATTAATTATTTCGCAAATCTCAGTATCACATAAACACTTCCTTTTCATCATGACTGTCGCTACAAATAAAAACTGACCGAATGAAAAGAACAACTGAGAACCTCTGCTACTAAAAGCCCTAAACCCCATAAAGGGCCATAAATTCTCCTTCGAACTTCTAAGAAGCAAGCAAGAAAGAAAAAAGCAAACCGAAAGCAAGTGCACCCTTTAAATCATGTCATTACATTTAAAGAGCCGCGTCGCTACATGTGCTTTTAACAATTACCCCCCTCCTGGTAGCTAGAAGTGAAATCCAAGCCCATATCAACAAGATCAACACTCCAAATAACCTATCTATATAGATTTCGCGGTATTGTAACGCCATATAGTAACATTAAAAAAAATCAAATATTAAGCGTAATGTGTAAGCGTATGTCTTAAGCGTTCTCATTAAGCGTATGTCTATCTATTCATACGTTGGGCCGTAGAAAGCACTCACGGAGCGTAACGCCCGTGATACGCTAGGCACAGGAAAGCCAACACGAGCGTATCGCCTGTGATACGCTGGGATTGAACGGGTTAACTTTTTCTATTATTCAATTAAAGAATTATTTCTTAAACAGCATTGTAGATTTTACATTACTTTAATTTACTTTGATGCTAAATATTAAATAAGGATAGAAGGAAATTGTTATTATATTGAAGGTAATATTTTTTATTCAAAGTTTACAGGTTAAGACATATCTTTTTTGTTGCTCTATATCATTTGTATCGCAAAAAACCTATTAATATTTAAAACAAACCAGAAGTAATATTTCAGAATAAACACAAGAAAGAGAGGAGTAATTTTACTCACCTACAATCAAATTTCGTTATGAATTACAAATCAAAATAAATTTATGTTGTTATTCCCTATAACAATCAGTTTGGGTATTGAATGAAGTTTAGATACGCCTCAATAAAATCTACATTTAATTCTATGTACATTTCAGAAAAGCCGTTTTGGGAATAACAAAATGTTAGAAAAACGTTTCAAAACTTCGCAAACTTCGTTTTTAACTTTTTCAGTGAAAGAAATTATTATTTCTTAGACATCAATATAGAAATACTTAATTTTGAA
>BMAW01103602.1:64432-135047 GCA_019974015.1 Nephila pilipes
TTATTACGTATTGCTTATTTTGTTTCTGAAAGTAAAGTTCAGGAATTTAGTTGTACTTGGAAAATAACTCTGAACTGAATTTTAAAGTCTGAAAGTTTAGATGTATTTTAAGGCTGGAAATAGTTTTAACTGATCTTAGAAAACACAAGATTTCAAGCGTAAAATTGCATCACGATATGCCGAAGAAAATGTTTTTTACGACGATGTTTATTAATCAATCATCTGCATGACTACGTTTTGTAGGGTAACATTCTTTGATTTTTGTTCTGTACTTTATGATACTTGAATTTACGACTTTTCACCAGATATGGTTTTTGTATGATTTATGAAATATGAGTATTTCATCAGAAGGAATTATCTGATTTCGGAAGAAAAATGTTAGGAATATGTTTTGTGATGGTCGCATCCACACTCCATACCATCTTAAAGTTTTTTTAAACAGTTTGTAATACAAAATTTCTAATTGAAGATACATAAGAGAGGAACATATTTTGATATCTATCAAATATCGAGATCACTTTCTATCGAATACCTCTTAACTTAGTTACTCATAACTTATGTTCAAAATAGTCTTAGTCTACTAAATCACCCTTTCCGATTCACACACTTTCAATCGTAGCATATTTGACTCCTTTATTCAGATCAGAGATATTATAACTTTCAATACCCAATGACTTACAATTAATCCTTCATCTCAATCAACTACATCTTATCAATTTGTTGTTATCTTCTACTTTTCCTTTCAATTATACTAAAATCATTATCTTTACATAAATTCAAAACACTTATCATCTTCATTTAACTTACCTAATCACGCTTCTCATTTGAATGGCAAGGAGTGGTATTGTATGCACCAAAATTAAAACGTCCCCTGAGATAGAGAAGAAAATTGCGAAACGCCCAACGAAGGAAGCAGGCGTTTATAGAAGCAAGAGGTCTCCAATTCTTGCAAGATCGAATTTCCCTTTTTATCAAATCATTAAATGATGTAAGAAGAACAGCAAAAATATGTGCAATATATGCAATATGAAAGTGCTTTAATATCACAAAGTGCCTGAAAATATTTAACCTTAAGCAGTTTGCATATAAAGTTATTTTGAGCAGAAATTAAAGTGAACTGAACGTTATTGAAACAAATATCTATAGCAATACATTCATGACTGTTTTGAGAGAATTCTAAGAGTAACAAACTATCAAATGTAAAGGTTTGTATTTTAAATACGAGGAAACAAACTTACATGATATTCTCAATTCATAATCATTGTTTAATTCAATGAAAGGAAAGAAAATTCTAAATTTTAATAAGCTTTCATAAATCTCATTTTTTATTACGTATATTGTGTCTTAATAAACTGGCGCCGTTCTTAATATTAAGAGCCGTAGTCGTATTGCAATAAATAATCAGTCAAGGAAATCTTTAATTGCTCTATTATATTCAGAATAGCAAATTAAATAATTTATTAATGAGGAGCATTTGCTTAAATTTACAAATGTTTCAATAAAAAAATTCTACCGAAATCTAGATAACTCAGAACAGTAGACGTGATTCAACTGAATCTGAGCCCAGTAGTTTAATTAACATATCCGAATCAAGTATATTCTAAAATATCACCAGTGGTTGCTTGACCCAAGCTCTGTCAAAAATTAATTGATTCAAATTTTCACATCTAATTTACAGTATTTGTTCAAAAAGTAATAAATATTAAATGAATTAAAATGTTACAAAAACATATGATATTTTCAAAGAAAATTTGTTTTCTATTAACAAATTATATAAAAATAACAAAAGTAAATTACCATACATATGAATTAAAAGGGCATTTAAATTTAACTGAAGCATAAAATGTATTTAAACATAATACATGTCAGATAATTATTTTCGTTCAAAAATGTGCTTTTAAAACCATTTTGATCATTCATTTCAGGTATAAGGTGTATTTATGTATTTATCAGTTAGTTGCATCAATTAAATTAAGAACTGTATTTTCCAATAAAATGAAACACAACTATTGACTTCATCAATTGTCATTTCTTGACATTGAAACGAACACACACACACACACACACACAAAATTCCTCAGATACATTTACAGTTACATAAACTTTAGTAAGTTTAAAAATTGATAATTTTTTGAGTTGAATCTAGAAAAGTTTTTGATTATATTCAGCTGCATTTTGTTTCCTGAAAAATTCTCAGAAAATATATTGAATGATTGACTTTCTATACAGAAGAATTTAGATTATATT
Organism: Nephila pilipes; assembly: GCA_019974015.1. Lineage (NCBI taxonomy): Eukaryota > Metazoa > Arthropoda > Arachnida > Araneae > Nephilidae > Nephila > Nephila pilipes. The sequence continues at coordinate 66,680 of BMAW01103602.1, forward strand.
TTGCGCATACATTACATTTTACACTAATTTAAAATAAGTAGATTAAAATACCCACATCTTAATTTTTAACAGAACTTTGCAAACATACTCTAATCTTCTTTTCAAGAGTATGTGATTTTTCTGAAAGTTTTATTTAAAAACACCTGCAATAATAAAAGTGTAAAATCTTGCTATATGTGTTCCAGTTTTCACGATCAAAAACTTTCACTCGATTTAATCGCATGTACGCAAGGTTATGGATGTAGATGTTTATTTTATCAATTTATTTGTTGATTTGTACCTTATAATACTCAGTATAGCCATAATCTCTGCCAGAAACCAATCTAAAATTTTCCGAAATTTGATCAAAGACATAAACACTGAAGTAATAAAAGAAAAAAGAACATTTCGATTTAGTTCATTTATGAATAGTTCTCTATCTCATCCTATATATATATGTAATATCTCTCATTCCCAATCTCTATCTAAAAATTGTTTTTGTAAGAAATATTTGTAATCATACTTAGTTATAAACAGAAAGTTCTTCACGAGTGACGTTCTCAATTCAAATAGCATAAAAAAAGTAGCCCAGGGATCAGTCAAAGGAAACAACACAAGAATTCATTACAGAGTCTAAAACGTTAAATGAATACATTAACGTGCATAAATAATAAATATTGATAAGTAAAATGTATAGACCGAATGAAAGAAGAAGGGTTAGGTAAAAGAAAATAGAGAAGAAAAGGGTCAAGTTTGGTTGGTTTTAGAGCAATATTGGCAAAATTTTTGTAAAGCCATTCAGAACCATATAGTTAATTATCAAAGCATACTACCGTAATATTTTGCAATGAATTTATTAAACATTTCATGAGGAATGACAAAAAGAGAAAATAACAAGAAAAATTAAAAATGAGAAAGAATCAATAACTGTATAAATATGATGGAAATCACTCCATTACAGACTTAAAAATTCCTTCAAACCAAAATGGTTGAAATATGAATTTAAAGAAATGAATTAGAAATCTTATACATTTCTTAAAATTTCATAAAATAATATACACATCTTTACTAAAAATAAAATTTAATTTAATCATTTTGATTAAATAGGAAAAATGGAAACAAATAAATAGGAAAATGTTCAAGTTATAGCTTGTAATATTTAATTAATATAACCTTTAAAGGCTACGACCCAAATATAATAAGATTAAAGGATAAAATACTTTTATGTTAATTAGATGATTATTGTGCTAGTTTATCCTCTTAATGTTACTATTGAAAATGGAATACATTTACACTTATCTTCATCATTCAAAGATTCATGAATCTACAAGTATACAAATTCGTAAGCTTGATAATTACGAGTAATGTTTTGAAAATTTTAGGGTCACATTATTTCATTAAATATCTCTAAGGGGAAATCATATGTATTAGATTCATCATAAATGATAATTTAAATTACATTCATCTGGTAACATTACATATATAGAAAATATTTAGAGAAACACCAATGCTCTGTTCATTTCAAAATTTCTATACTAGCATTATTATTAGATCGGTATGCTACGTATAATAAAACTCAAGATTATTCTCCAACAAACTCCTACTTCTACCATAGGAATTGAGTACATTTATGAGTTTGGTAGATTAATGTACTGACATCACCCAAACTCATAAAAGTACACTATCACATTGTAGAGAGCATAGCATAATGGCTATTATCAGAATGTAGAGTATATTATTGTAGCTATTGAATATTCGAAACGATAGAAATCTACAACAACAAACACTTTCAAAAGCACATACTGCGTGCGGTATAATTATACCTTACATCAAAAGAAAACTAAGGATTAATTTGTAGAAAATTTCTACAAAATGATTATCTATAGTTATAATTACACTTTTCCACTTTTTAATTAAATTAAAAATAGCTTTGACAAGAAGTTTACATAGCATTGATCATGATGGCTTGACCAAGCACTCATATTATTTTAAATTATCTAAAGATTGAAACTGTCTGTTACGTGTTCATAAATTTTTCGCAATATTTATTTTCCAAATGTTTTTTTCGGGTCGATATCAGATGAATAAGTCATTGGTCTACTGAATACGATCCTTTCTTGTCTGAAGAAGCATTGATGTGTAATGAACTTACATTACGTTGGCATTGTTGAAAATATAGTTTCACTTAACAAAACCTTTATAAATGGCAAAAATTTATTTCCAGTATATTAAGGAATCAATTGACATTCCCTTTCGAAAGTGAACTGAAAGTGCACTCAAGATTCTGATACAAGATAGCTCGAGTTGAATATTTCCTAATTTAAAATACATCTTGTTTGAAAAATAGTTTTTCCTTTCGTAAATCTTGCTAATGTCTGCAAAGCCATCTGGACATTCCAGGTATAATTCTTGTTTTGTCAGTGAATATGGTTTTTTAAAGAATATTATTCTATTCATATTCATTGCATATAAAAAAAGGTAGCTATAATTATTAAATACAAATTCTATCCCTATCTATGTTCATGTTTCTTCCTGAAGAATTGCCAGTGAGCAACTTTTTGTGCTTTTAATTAATTTTGAATAACATCATTTTCATTGGAAAATTAGATGACAGAGAGGTGTGTATTGTCCAAATTATTAGTTTTATTACCAGGTTAAATTAGCATTTCGCTTCTCTCTGGTTTTGTCAATTTGATGTACCTTTGAAATATGCCTTTGGTCCTGTTGAATGAGTTTCATCTTGAACAATCTTTGCGTTTGTGGGCAAGGGATCACTTTTGATTAAATACAAAATCCTAGATTTGTCTAGCCTTTTGATACTGTAACTCTAATTCTTCACAGAGTTTTAACTAATTGTTCTAATAATACTGATTTTCTTCACAATAGTTTGCTTCGCACTGACGTCATTGAATATTATGACAAAAATTCTTTTCACCTTCTCAATCATTCTCAAATCTGCAACGTATTTAAATTTACAACGGGAACTAGTCTATTTTGTTATGCTATTTGTAGTTAATGCATTTTGCAATGTAAATTTTTCCCTGTAATTTTTTTCTCGAGAATACTAATGAAAACAATCAGATTTCCTTCAGATTCTTACGCCCAATTTATAACAGAATATTTAGACACTCTCATATGCTAAGTAAAAATGAAACATATATTACATACATATTTGATGTATATTGCATAATCTATAAACCATATAAGAATTAATGGTGAATTATCTTCGACATTGTGATGAAGACGAACAATTTCTAAATTAAGAATTATATGTTTGAGAAGATTTTGTGTTTCTTTCTCAGCATTCATCTATTTCTTTCGTTTTTCTGTAATACAATATAGAAAAGGAGAGGGGTATTAATAAGCTTTATCGAGTAAATATTTATTCGTACTATAAAATAAATAGATTCTTTAATAGCCCACTTATTAGGATGCTCAGATATTCAAACTATTTTTGGAACAGAAGAAACTCTATGAATTGAAATGTAATTTGTAACATCAGAAGTAAGAAAACCATTTTATATCAGATTTTCCTTACTTTTCTATCGGGTAAAATAAATCTCTACGTGTAACAATTTTTCACATGTAATAGAAATTGTGAAAGAACATATGCCGTATCAAATTAAAATTATAATTTCAGTACTTGCTCAAAATATAATTCTAATATTTCAATGCGCCTCTTTATTATTGGTGCACATGTGAACAGCTGAGACTGGTGCACGAGGCATGGTATTAAATGAACAAGATGACGGTGTAAACACTTATTTTCTTAGTCGTACATATTTACTTTTTTATCACATTCAATATACACCTCCCTATTCCAACTAAGTGCTCCATAACAGAATCTTCCATTGTTCGAAAAAGTTTTAAAATATCATTTGCTCTTCAGACGTTTCTTTCACAGCTTCAACGGACTCAATATTGTTCCTTTAAGACGATTTCACCTTAAAACAGATGGGCGCTAAGGGCTCCAAGGTCCGGTGAATAAGGCGGATGGTCTAACACTGGAATGTTTTATTTGGCTGACCTCTGACAAAACCCATTATAGAATGAAGTGGTGCATTGTCTTGAGGAAAATTTTGCCTTATGATTTTTCATCAATTTAAATTTCAGCAATCGCACGATTGATTTAACCGGACGGTCAATCAAGTATTACCACACGATTGCTCGATATTGTCACCCGTTTCTGACGCATAGGTGACCCTCTAAAGAATATCTTCATCGTCTTTCGGTATTTGCAACGCTTAAACTACTCAAAATACGTATACGCATTACACATTCATTACCATACACTCTTTCTCTTAATAAAGTATGTCTTAGTGGGTTTGTTAGAGTTTTACTGTGCCTGTCCTCGCCATGTCTCTATGATCGTTTCCGTGAAGTTTTCACACGTTGTTCATTTGTCATTTCTCTGGCCAATACAAAAAAAAAAAACTTTATGTGAACGAAGGCTACGTATATACGATTTGTTCCTGAATCAACAGAAATTGCATTCGAAAGAGAAGACTTCCACGCTATACAGTGAATATTGGCGTTTAGGCGAATGTGAATCTTTCTGTCAGCTCAGTCTAATTATTTCTAGTCACAAGAACTCGATAGTTTACAACAAAATATTTTTATAAAGGTATTTTAATTATATTTCATCTTGTCTGGATACAGCATTTTTAAATGTTGGAATTTTTCATATTTTATTATTTTTGAACTATTTTATTTAACGCATCCATTAAATTGTTTTGATCGGTATTCATAATCCTTGAAGAATTGAAAAGGCATAATGTTCAAAAAACAATGTTATAAAGTTTTATTCTACAATTTGAACCAAAGTTATCAACAAAAGAAAAGCCTTTTGTTTAAAATGGGCATCTAGCAGAGTTATTAGTAAATGAAATGCATATGGTAAAAGTATTATTATGGTAAGAAATGAAAAAATTATAATCGATTTTTGTTGCAAATCAGGTAGATTAACTATGAAATTATTTTAAAATACTTTTGTCAGTTTTGTATAAAATCTAGCTTAAAGCCAGAAACTATTCAAGCATATTGTTTGTTTGTTTATGAAGAAGTTTTCCAAACATTAAAACGTTACTTTTATTTTATTTCTAAAAAAGTTTTTCTAAACGAGTTATGTTTGAAAATAATGCACTAAGATGCATTCCACCGTAAGCACAGATGGCATTATAGAAATAAATAAGATAAATTTTTGTTTTAATAAAAGAACATTTGAATGAAAAGCTAATTCTCTCAGAAACAAAAGACCCCAAGCGTAAAATTATGCATATCGTGTCAGTTTTTACGACAAGGTGTATTACACCGAATCATATTTGAATGGATTTTATCCAGGAGTGCTTGTATTTTATGATACTTTAAATTTATGATTTTGCCCAGATATGATTTTGTTGTAGACATATGAACGCTGAATGTTTCAAACAGAAGTAATTTACGCTGAGACGAACTTTTTCTGCGGAAAGAACAGAAATCCTTTGTGTGCACAGTTTAGTCGAAATTGAATATGATTTGTTCGGTAATCCAATGTTACAACTTTTGCATTTTTATGTTCTATTTTAACTTAGCTTTAGCTCTTTAAAGTTCTTGTTAGAGGTTCTAGGCAGAAATATAAATAAACTGTCCATCTTGAATTAAAAGTCAGCTAAGATTATCTGTTGGACTTTATAAACTGTGAACATTTCAACAGAAATTGAAATTTAGAGCATAAAATGAACAGATTTATGTCTAATATTAACCTTCATTTCTAATTTTTAAATTAAAAACAGATTTGTATATTAATATTTCTTGCTTTAAAAATATTTTCTCGAAATTAGTTGAATATTTATATAAGAAAATGAATTTCTGTGCTTTAAAACTCATTTAATAACTTGAATACTCCCTTTTAAAATCATTTTAGAATTTGATGAATAAGACATTTCATTTGTTAATGGAAAAATATTTCAGGAATTTTTAAATTTCTGATGCACTTATTTACTTTCTAGTAGTAAATTACACCATCTTCATAGAAATAGAATTTATTCATTGTTTACACTATTTTAAATGGTTAATACATTAAACTGTAAGAATTATTAAATACTTTGTACTTTTAAAACAGCATATCATAATTATCATCACAAATAATCTTGGTGTAGAATTGAAGAAAAGATTTGTATGGATAAAAATATGACAAAGGTACATGTAGCAGGGTATGTGTCACATTTAAAGTATGAGCCATACTGTGCTAAGGTTGGGCAAATAAAATGTACATATTAAGTGTAGTAAATAAAAGTACTGAAATACACAATAATTTACTATCTTGATAATAATTGCACATAATCTTAAACAATATATTAAAACTCTGTACACTATACTACGTCATGTAATCATATCCAATTGAAGAATATTTGTTTAAAATTTCTGAAAATACTATACCAAAAAGGAAAAATATATTTATTTCAGTTAAAATAAAGAAAATGATTAGGTATATTAATAAATCATTTGAATTGCCTTCAAAAGGAAATAATTTGAATTTGATTCATTGATCAAATGAATCTTTCTACTTGAATCATCCACAAATGGCGTCTAAATTGTAAAGTAACAATCTGTATCTTGTCAATAGCAATGAAGACTATTGATTGTTTAATTAAATATCTGTAATCGAAGAACCACTTTTGTATTGTACGAAACAGTTACGTTGATATAGAGCTTATAACTCTTTTACACTGCTTTTTCTGTCTATGAATTACTTTGATACCTATATCACAGTGTTACCCATAAATTTCGTTCTGTAAGTTGATATAGAATATCTAACCTGAGAACAGTGAAAATTTGCATTCATTCACTATATATATATATTACTTTCTTTCTGGATTTTGTCTTTAAATATTTTAAATTAATTTTCATAAATTTTCAGTATATATATATAAGAGAGAGAGTATATATATATACATATACATATATTTACATTTCTTCTGATTTTGTCTTTTAAATATTTCAAATTATTCTTTCATAAATTTTCAGTATATATATAACGTTATGCATTTTAAATATAATGATTGTTAATAAATTTTATGTCAGAATCAAGACATGAGATTGGAGATGCAATAAAATATACAGTATATCAATATCTATTAGATTTACAAAAGATTTAGAGAAACGAATTTTCAGCAATTCAATAATTGTATAAATAATTTGATAAGGAAATTAAAGAAGAGCATCAGTCACACTGAAGTCACTATCCTTAATTTAAATTATCTTCGAGCAACGAAGCCAAAGCTAATATCTATGACTGATATGGCAAATTCCTATTGTGAATTTGACGAAAACGAGAAGCGGGAAATTTTAAATGGAAGAGCACTCAGTTTGAAGAGAGTTAGAAAGTCTAAGCAAATACTCTTAGACTCTTAAGGAGCCCTCTTACATCTTTTCACCCCATTTATGATTGCTAATTATTTTGTTAACTCTCCATTTTAAAATCAATCTTTTCTAAGTTTAGCTAAATCAAACCTACACGTCTGACATGCTACTCTTATCTTACTCTTATCATGCTCTCTACAATCTTAACTCAAACAAGGTCAGCCAATAACAGTCGTGAATTACCACCTACCTGGGCAATAGGTTCAGCTATTCCAATACTAGACCTGGATCCTTCTAACCAAAACCGCAGTTTAGCAGTCTGTCACTCACCTCTCACCAGCAAACCAATATCAGCTCAATACTACCCAACAACCAACAGTAAATCAGTCTCCTGAACACTCCATACAGCAAGTTCTAACCATTTCACCAAGCCAGATCACAGTTTCAAGATCTGCTAGAAGAGCGATTCACGCCTAAGCACCACGTCAAATAACGTAAACGTCATTGAGCTGAAACGTCCACGTCTTTGAAGAGCATTTACATGCACGTCACGTTTACTATCATCTAATCGAATTTCGGTATACGAACAGAGGTCAAATAACACTATGAAAGATTAGCTACTTTGGAGCTATAGATTTTAAAAGAAGGCGGAGCGCGATTTAAATAAAAATACATCTATCCATTGGTTGTCAGGTGTCACTACTGGAAATATCAATCCCGGTTCTTTTCGCTCATATAGGTTTTCAGACCATGTTCTGACTAAATTAAGTACATATTTGTCAGAAATATTGTCTTTATTATTCGAGCTCAAGTCCACTTTTGATCCTTATCATTTTTATTTTAACAAACCTTTAAATGTTAATATTTAAATCTTAACTTTATTATTCAGAGAAGGGCAGTGTTCACAGTTCATTATCTGAAATTCATGTACCACATTTCCCATGCAACGTAATTATGCAATCGCACAATTGTGCTGTTGAGCTGTAAACTTATTTATAAAATTAAAAATTGACATTGCTGCATTATTATAGAACAGTTTCAACATTTGAATCAAAATGTGATTGTAAACGCATGTCTGTGCAAACACAGTATGAAGAGACTTACTGTAGACGCAACTAGTAACCTACTTTTCTAGTGTAAGAGGCCTGTTTCGTCACACTATTTATACTTCAAAACATGTTGATTTACTGTTTTATTTGACTTCAGAGTTGGTATTTTCTTCTAATAATTATTATAAGAGAAATTTTATTTTATTTATTGTTAAGAGATAAAGTTATTTTACCAAAGAAAATGAAAATTTGAATATTTCTATTTAGTTTAATAAAATTTTTAGTTTATTAAAATTTGTATAAGTCAGAGTTTAAATTTATTTATTGATTGATCTTTAAATTAGAGGAAATTACAATTTTTCAGTGCTAATAGTTGGGAGGAAGTATGTCGTTCAAAAATTGAATTGGCTCACAGGAATAAGAATTTTAGGGCTACTGATTTATAGTTAAATAGGTCTTATATATATATATAGTATATATAGCATATAGTTATATAACACATCAATCAATAACCCCGAGACTAACATTGAAACAACATTTTGCAAAATTTTTATTCATCAACATAACACCTTTGTTAATCACCTTTAGTGATACAATTATTCAATGCTTTTCCAAATCTTTTCCCTTACAATTTTGTTTTTCTGCAAGAAATCTTTTACGTGAGTAACATGATAAACAGCTTGAATCATCCACTGTTGCTGTTTTTGTTCCATCGAAAGCAATCGCGGCACCACTTGAAAACTCCATGCTCAATTTTCATGAAGGATAGTAAATATGCTTCCATGATAATATCTGTGTCATCTCAGCAATCTCATCGGAGCTTCACTTTACGACCTTTCATTATAATTTTAGTCACCACTACATTTTCGGTGTAACGGCTTCCACAGGTTCACCCGAGCGTTCCGCGTCATTTGTGTCGGTACGATCAATGTTTAAATCAGCAAACCACCGGACAACTGTTGCTTTGATGACAAGAGTCCGGGTAACATTTTTCAATCCATTGTCTCGCTTGCACGGTGTTTTACCCATTAAAACAATGTTTTGTCAGAACAAACTCGGTTTTTCCATTTTTAAACAAACTACAAAACGACTTACTCCAACCTCGATAACTCAGCTGTTTTAACTGATCGACTTAAAATTTTGACACGTTTCTTGCCAGTTAGTAATTTAGAAAGATCTGGTTACTGGTTTACTACGAGCGCTATCTCTGGGTTAGTCTCTTGAGTATTGATTGATGTGTTATATATAACTTTCTGCTGATTCCATATCCCTTTGAACTAAAACAAACTGGAAACATTTTAATTGAAGGTAATAAAATAAACAAAATTAAGCAATTTGCTTGTTACAGTTTCATTTTACTTTGCAGTCTTAAGAAAGAAAAATCACAAGTCATTGAACATAAACACTGTGTTAATGTTTTCTAGTCAAAGTTGACCACTGGAAGTCTTCCAGAACGAAGCCTCTAAATAATAAGTTAGAATAGTTAATAATAGATTAGGAATATAATTATTATTAATAATAATAGGGTTAGAATAGAAATAATAGTAGGTCCGAATAGAAATTTCAGTGTATTATTATTTTCCAAAGAAATTAAATTTAGAAATGTTAAGTAGTTAACTCTAGTTGTACAAACTACAATTTTGTACAATACAATACGATCTGGAGAACGGTGCCAGTTCAGATGCCAAACTCGTCATCTTATCATGGTTCAACGTCTTAAATTTTTGTTCATTTTAATTTTCCAGACGGATAGAAAATATACCATGAAATGTTCAAACCAAAAATGAAGTTATCACACATATTAAACTATCTTGCCAAAATACCAAAACTTTAATCTTTTAAATGAAATTTTAATGAAACAAGAACCTAATTAGTATCAAGAAAAAGAAGACTCCAAAACACATTTTCAGAGGAAGAGATCATTTATCAACGTATATCGATATAATATCAAAATAATTTAAAATACTTTGAACTTAATGGAAAGCGATTCGAAACACAGAAAATATTGAAGCGGTTTTTGAAACAAGAGCCTTCTGAATGAGAAAAGTAGAAAAGTGGAGAAAATAAATAAATAAGAAAAATATAAAAGTTTTGACTCTAAAAGAGCTAGTAATGCTTATTTTGTGTTTTCGATATAAATGATAATATGTTGAACTTTGTTCCAGAGCAGAAACGACATAATCGAATGTTATTTTTCTATATTTTATTACAAGTGGAAGAAAATGACTCTCGCTTGAAAAGTTAACGATTCATTTATAACCTTTGAGCTACAACGAGAAAATATTTGTTGAATCACCAAATGAAAACTTCTGTTCCCTGAAATGATTGTTGGAAGTTTTGGTAATATTTTATTTTCACAATTTTCTTACCCCTGAAAACCGGTATAAATTTGTTATTCAAATCAGATTTTATAATTAAAGCTGATTTCTCCTTAATCTTAATTGAGTTAAACTCATTTCATTTTAATTATAGAATTTTAAAGTAATTTAGAAACCGAAGAATTTATGGCATGCAAAGGACGAATAAAATTATTCTGAGAGAGCACTTCACAAAGCCAATGACAACATGAATAAAATTTCTTTGAGCTTCTACAGTGACATATTTTGAAGGAGCCTTTGAGGAAAAAGGAACTGAAGTGATACGACTGTTACCGGCTTATCAACATTCAAATAAAACGGAAACTTATAAGAGTTGAATATAGCTATGTTATATGATGGAAAATGTAAGGTTTAAAATATTTATCACATATTAAATAATTAACGATATATTTTTGAGCATATTTAATTTTGTACTAAAATTAAATATTATGTGGATCTTGTTACCGTTCGACTAATTATTATGACAGAATAGAAAATAACAAATATAATCATTCCATATACTTGCAAGAGATAATGCATGAGGAAGAGAAAAGAATTTAATACAATTGTTACAACTGTGAATCAGAGAAGAGATTATAAGTAGCCATTTAAATTGGCAATAAGTACACAATATATTTCCAACATAAATATTTATAAATGAATACTTAAGTAGCCATTTAAGTAACATTTACAATAACACTATGTTTTCAACATAATTATTTATTGAATAAATATTAAGGTTATAAAAAGAAATGGAATGTATATAATTGTCAATACCAGTTGAAGCTTGAAAGCACAGTATTGATAGATTTACAAACAAAAGAAAAGAGAAAGTAATCAAAGGAAACCGCTAAATTTTAAAAACACAAATTAACATATTAATTAAAAGAAAACTATACTAACTATAAGCGTTATTATATAATTTAACCAAAAAGTTAAAAACCTTTACCACACAAGCCATCAAAATTATGATTCAAAGCCAATGTTCCAACATACATCTACTTATTACACCAGGAAAACTTAATTCCAAAAATCATTGATTTACGAAAGAAGCATTATTTATCTAATTTAATTACTTAATAAGATCACAGACAAGCACTGCATGATTCATTTCTATAAATTCAAAATATTCATTTCTTTGTAATTAAGGAATATTTGATCCAATTTGTTCAAATAGGTTATTTCATCAATAAACCAATCAATCATCAACTTTCTTTATAACAATTTATTGCTATAACTTCTTCATTAAACAATTTCCAACGTTACTAATAACATTTGGGAATCTTTTTCATTATCCGTATACAGAAATAGAAAAATAGTATTATCATTAGTGGTTAGTTATAATGAGATCCCGAGCTCTGTGGGTATGGTGTGCAAATTAGAAGAGGAAAGAGTCAGCTCTGGTTCCGTTTTCATCACTCTCACAGGAGATTTCAAATTGGAAAGTCCGTCGCCAATAGCCCTCGTGTTGCTTTTCAGTGCGACTTTAATATAGAATCACACAAATCACTTCTATACAGCACAAAGAAATAACTGAAAACTAATCACAGGAATTCTAAGGGGAGACTTAAACGTACTGAGAATCATATTTTATGAAGCTGGGATGGAGCTTTTAAAATATAATGACGCTTTATATAAAAAGATATCGCAATATATCACTTGCAAGTCTCAGATGCGGTAAACGATACACAGAGATTTCACTAACCGTTCGTAGAAGTAGTTTTAATCTAAGAAATCGTTCGCACGAACTGTTGGGGTAATAAATCTCAACAGCTTTCTTTTACGGAAGACGCCATTTTTAAAAGAGTGAGATCGCAAAAGTTTTAGTTTAGTTCTAAGAAAGAGGATGAAAATATTCCGTTGAAACTTTAGAATAATTGGGGAAATTAACCATTTTAAAGTTTAGAGTGAAGGGGCTTGAATGAACTGAGAAATATCAGTTATGTCCTAAGCTAATGAAAACTTATTAAGAAACCCTGTTTAGATCATATAATTTCTTTGGCAACAAGAAATTAATCTATGGCTAACGAGAGCAGAAGCTAATGATCGTTAAAATGTTTTAAAATTAAGCTAACAAAAGTAGATCACACACACACACACACACACACACACACACACACACACACACACACACACACACACACAGAGAGAGAGAGTTAACATAATGTATTATGTAATATAACAAAATATAATACATCGTTCAATATAGTGTTTTGATCAAAACAATAAACATAAGAATATTTTCATTTTCGGTTTAATATTATGTAATACAACGCTTAGGACATAAAACTGTAGTGTACACAGAAGATATAATTATAATACAAATTATAAGCCCACATGTGGAATGAGAATTCATAAGGGTGTAGAGGACTCATGCAATTTGAGTTAACATCAAGCACAGAAACAGGCCATTATTGATGTGGGATGTCTTTATCCTTCAGTTGGCTTCCAATATCCGTGACAGTTGGAACAATGCGTCCTAGACGACGAACCACTTCTTCGAAACGTCAGTCTAACTTTCTTCAATCGAGCTATTTGTCGACCTCTAATTTCCTTTCTCGAGTAAAGTGTTTCCGAGGAGTCGTCAAGACGTGTCTAACTAGTATTGTCTTTCTCTCAGATAGTCTTAATTGAGCAGAACATCTCCGACAATCAGTTTCAAAACAACAAAATAGTAGTGTTCCATAAATGATAGTTTATTTGAACCTTTGGGAAGGTAAAGCAATCCTGACAGCAACGTTATATAATATCTATTGACAAGATGATGTAAAATTAGATTTACTTAGATAAAAGTAAAGATTCGCTGCAACCGTTAATATAAACTACGAAATATGTCTTCATTTCTTTATTAATTCATGTCACCATTAAGTTTTGAGCATATTATTTAGCTTATAATAAATCACTATATTAAAATAATCTTAAATTATAAACTAAATGTGACAAATCATGAAAATTATCATCATCATTGTTTGTACATTTGACTAAAATATTCAAGCAAAAAGTTTCAAATGTGGAATTTCCAAGAATAATGAATGGATGTCAACTGTTTCCACTCACGATTTCTTAAATTTGTTTTAAACCCCAAAATTGATATTCTTAACCTTGATGTTAATTTGTAAAGTATTTTTCCCTTAAAACTAAAAATAAAAATACCTTCAAATTAGAAAATTAGATATAAAATATTTAAAATTACAATAAAACTCTCCCAAATATTTTAGAGCATTAAGCCATATTCTTCACCTGTCAAAAATTCTGCCGTAGCTCTAAAAATTATTTATTAATCCTGAGGGGATATAATTTATGAGTTTGGGTGATAAATGTTACATTAATCTACCAAACTCATAAATGTACTCAATTCCTGTGGGTAAAGTAGGAGTTTGTTGGAGAATAATCTTGAAGTTTTATTATACGTAGCATACCGACTAAATAATAATGCTAGTATAGAAATTTTGAAATGAACAATGAGAGCATTGGGTGTTTCTCTAAATATTTTCTATATGTAATGTTACCAGATGAATGTAATTTAAATTATACATTTATGATGAATCTAATACATATGATTTCCCCCTTAGAAGAGAAATATTTAATGAAATAATGTGACCCTAAAATTTTACTAAACATTACTCGTAATTATGCAAGCTTACGAATTTGTATACTTATGAAATATTCATGAATCTTTGGAATGATGAAGATAAGTGTAAAATGTATTCCATTTTCAATAGTAACATTAAGAGGGGTAAACTAGCAACTTAAAACAATCATCTAATTAACATAAAAGTATTTTGTACCTTTAATCTTATTATATTTTAGGTCGTAGCCTTGAAAGGTTATATTAATTAAATATCGCATATAAGCTATAGCTTGAACATTTTTCCTATTTGTTATTTTTCCCATTTAATCAAAAATTTGATAAAATTAAGTTTTATTGTTAATAAAGATGTGTATATTATTTTATGAAATCTTAAGAAATTTATAAGATTTCTATTTCACATTTCTTTAAATTCCTATTTTCAACCATTTTAGTTTAAAGGAATTTTTATTAAAGTCTGATGTAATCGAATGATGTCACTCATATTTATACAGTTATTGATTCTTTCTCATTTTTTTTTTTTTTTTAATTTTTTCTTCTAAAAGTTATTTTTTTCTTTTGTCAATTTCCTCATGAAATGATAAATAAATTCATTGCAAAATATTACGGTAGTATGCTTTGATAATTAACTATATGGTTCTGAATGCCTTTACAAGCTTTTTGCCAATATTGCTCTAAAAGCTACCAAACTTGACCCTTTTCATCTCTATTTTTTTTTCTTTTACCTAACCCTTCATAAATCTTTCATCCGGTCTTTTACATTTTACTTATCAATATTTATTATTTATGTACTTTAATGTATTCATTTAATGTTTTAGCAAGCGCTGTAATGAATTCATATGAGCATTTCCCTTTGACTGATCCCTGGGCTACTTTTTTATGCTATTTAAATTGAGAACGTCGCTCCGTGAAAGAACTTTTTGTTTTATAAGTAACATAAGTATGATTACAAAATATTTCTTACAAAAACGAAATTTTTAGATAGAGAGATTGGGGATGAGAGAGAGATATTACATATATATATAGGATGAGATAGAGAACTATTCTATAAATAGACTAAATCGAAATTGTTCTTTTTTTTTTTCTTTTATTGCACTTCAGTGTTTATGTCTTTGATTGAATTTCCGAAAATTTTAGTTTGGTTTCTGGCAGAGATAATATGGCTATCCTCTTGAGTAAGGATAAGGTACAAATCAACAAATAAATTGATATAAATAAACATCATTACAGCCACGTGGCGTATACTGAATTAAATCGAGTTAAAGTTTTGTAATCATGAAAACTGGAACACATAGAGAAAGTTTTTGATTTTACTTTTATTATTGCAGGTGTTTTTTTTAAATAAAACTTTCGAAAAAAATCACACATTTTTTTTTTTTTTTTTGAAAAAGAATATTAGAGAATGTTTGCAAAGTTCTATTAAAAAATTAAGATGAATTTGTGTATTTTAATCTACTTATTTTAATTTAGTGCAAAATGTAATGTATGCGCAAATATAATCACAAATTCTTCTGTATAGAAAGTCAATGATTCAATGTATTTTACTGAGAATTTTTCCAGAAAGCAAAATGCAGCTGAAATTGTAATCACAAACTTTCCTAGATTCAACTCAAAAAAATTATCAATTGTATTAAACTTACTAAAGTCTGTAACTGAAATATCTGAGGAATTTGTGTGTGTGTGTGTGTGTGTGTGTGTGTGTTCGTTTCAATGTCAAGAAATGACCATTGCTGGAGTCAATAGTTATGCTTCATTTTATTGGAAAACATTCATTTTATTGGTTATGTTTCATTTTATTTTTACAGTTTTGCGGTTCTCTTAATTTAATTGATGCAACTAACTGATAAAACATAAAATTACACCTTATACCTGAAATGAATGATCAAAATGGTTTTAAAAAAGCACATTTTTTGAACGAAAATAATTATCTGACATGTATTATGTTTTAAATACATTTTATGCTTCAGTTAATTTAAATGCCCTTTTAATTATATGTATGGTAATCATTACTTTTTGTTATTTTTTATATAATTTGTTAATAGAAAACAAATTTTCTTTGAAAATATCCTTATGTTTTTGTAACATTTTAATTCATTTAATATTTATTTTATACTTTTTTGAACAAATACTGTAAATTAGATGTGAAAATTTGAATCAATTAATTTTTTACAGAGCTTAGTGCAAGCAACCACTGGTGATATTTTAAGAATATATACTTGATTCGGATAATGTTAATTAAACTACTGGGCTCAGATTCAGTTGAATCACGTCTACTGTTCGGATTATCCTAGATAAGTAGAATTTTTTATTGAAACATTTGTAAATTTAAGCAAATGCTCCTCATTAATAAATTATTTAATTTTGCTCATTCTAAGATATAATAGAGCAATTAAAGATTTCCTTGACTGATTATTTATTGCAATACGACTACGGCTCTTAATATTAAGAACGGCGCCAGTTCATTAGAGCACAATATACATAATAAAAAAATGAGATTTATGAAAGCTTATTAAAATTTAGAATTTTCGTTTCCTTTCATTGAATGAAACAATGATTATGAATTGAAATTTTCATCCAGTTATAGTTTGTTTCCTCGTATTTAAAATACAAACCTTTACATTTGATAGTTTGTTACTCTTAGAATTCTCTCAAAACAGTCATGAATGTATTATTTCCATAACTTAGATATTTGTTTCAATAACGTTCGATTCAACTTTAATTTCTGCTCAAAATAACTTTATATGCAAACTGTTTAAGGTTAAATATTTTTTCAGGCACTTTGTGATATTAAAGCACTTTCATATTGCATATATTGCACATATTTTATTGCTGTTCTTCTTACATCATTTAATGATTTGATAAAAAAAAAAAAAGGGTTCCGATCTTGCAAGAGTGGAACCTCTTGCATATACATAAACGCCTGCTTCCTTCGTTGGGCGTTTCGCAATTTTCTCTTCTCTATCTACGGGGACGTTTTGTAATTTGAATTGCATACAATTACCACTCCTTGCCATTCAAATGAAGCGTGATTAGGTAAGTTAAATGAAGATGATAAGTGTGTTGAATTTATGTAGAGATAATGATTTTAGTATAATTGAAAGGAAAGAGTAGAAGATAACAACAAATTGATAGATGTAGTTGATTGGATTGAATGGGATTAATTGTAATTAATCGTGGGTATTGAAAGTTATAAATATCTCCTGATCTGAATAAAGGAGTCAAATATGCTACGATTGAAAAGTGTGTGAATCGGAAAGGGTGATTTAGTAGACTAAGACTTTAATATTTGAACATAAGTTATGAGTAACTAAGTTAAGAGGTATTCGATAGAAAGTGATCTCGCCTATATTTTGATAGATATCAAAATATGTTCCTCTTCTCTTATGTATCTTCAATTAGAATTTTGTATTCACAAACTGTTTAAAAAAAACTTTAAGATGGTTATGGAATTAAGTAATGAAGGACGACCATCACAAAAACATATTCCCTAACATTTTTCTTCCGAAATCGATAAAATTCCTTCTGATGAAATACTCATATTTCATAAATCGTAACAAACCATATCTGGTGAAAAGTCGTAAATTCAAAGTATCATAAAGTACAGAACAAAAATCAAAGAATGTTACCCTGGTACAGAAACGTAGTCATGCAGATGATACGGTGTAATAAACATCGTCGTAAAAAACATTTTCTTCGGCATATCGTGATGCAATTTTACGCTTGAAATCTTGTGTTTTTCTAAGATCAGTTAAAACTATTTCCAGCCTTAAAATACATCTAGAAACTTTCAGACTTTAAAAATTCAGTCTGAGTTATTTTCCAATGCAACTAAATTCCTGAACTTTACTTTCAGAAACAAAAAATAGTTCTATTATCTCTCTCAAAACCTTCTCTTTCTCTTCCTAAAAAAATAAATTTAAGTTAATATTAAATATTATTATTCATAAAGCCTTAAATCTTAGGTATTAATATAACTCACAAAGTAATATAAAAGAGATTTTTTTTTACATGAGTCAATATAACTTGGTGAGCAATTCGAATTTATGAATTAAATTTAATCTCTGTAAATAATTTTATTTCTGCAAAACTATTCAGCAAAAAAGAATAATAATCTGGATGTCCTTCTTTTAAGTAGTTACTGTCTAGAATTACTGGAATAATTCAAATTGCTATTTAGAATTTTGAGGCGAAACGGCAGATTAATTCATCCAGACTTTTGGATTCGAAAGCGAGGTAAGCGTTTTAACTTGTTTATTTTCGTATATAGAGTAGATTATATTTCGCATTTTTTGGCATCCCTGCAGGGATGAATTAAATTTGTATTTGAATTAATAGAGGTATTTTTAAAACGATATTAAAAATAAATAGATATTGATTTGTATTTGTGATTTGTTACATATTGAATAATGATGGCCGATGAAAAATTAAACATGAACTACTAAATTTATTTCAAAAATAGAAGATGATCTCCATAAATCAAAAACGAATGAAAATCAAAATGAATTATTCCTAGAACAGCTTAACGATAAATTCGAAGCTCATAAATTGATCGATGATGAGTTAGAAAGTGTTTTAAGCATCGACGAGCTTGGAAAAAAAATGGAATCATCCAAAAAATATCAAGAAAAAAATAACTGCATGTAAATTTAAAACCAAAAGTTATTTACAGAGATTAAATCAGATATATACATTCGAATACAATTATATTTAGCAAAGAAAAATATACGCGACCGAAGAGTTCGACAGTTCAGTTCGTAATGCTTTTGTTTTTCGCTGCGATCGCTTCTTCACTTCAGCAATTCTCTCGTTTCCTCAGCTTGGTGGCGTGGCTTGTAGCTTAATCGAAGTTGTTTTAAACATTTATTTTTTCTAAAACCTAATTAATAATATTCGAGAAAAAAAAGGAATATTTAAAACACCATAAAATCTCAAGTAATTTTATCTCCCGAATTGCACAGAATTTACGTTTAAAAATGGGCTCAAAACTGCAAATTTCACATAACCGATACTGAAGTTTCTTCGGTATTTTTCCATTTCGCCGGTGCAAGCAATAAAGTTGCCAAAAATGACACACCCGACGCCAACCGGAATATGTATATATTGTGTGTTCTCAACAATAAAGTCTGCTTGGCGAGATTTGCGCCAGCAAAATGGAAAAGTCCTGTTTCTTCTTACGACCTATGCATTTTTCATAATCGAGAGTTTCTTTCAACCGTTCGAATTAATTGTTACGTTTATAACGGATTGTAAAACTATTATTCAAGAAATTTAATGTCCAGACTGAAGCGTATTAAACTTTAAAAAAATCTTGAATTGTAATCATTAAGTCAGAAATTAAACTTTTGCAGTTAAATTGCAACTGAAAAAAGTAATTTTATTCTAAAACAATAAAACTGTCTGCACATCATTTATAGTGCCAGTTTCTTAGTTATTACCCAAGAAGTTATAATAGATTTGTTTTTTCGATGAAATAATTTTTCTTTTCTAAACTTTTTGCTTGAAATAAATTAACTGAAATGTTAATTCAAGAAACTATAATTATTTCACCCTATGGAGACTAAATGTAATTTTAAAGATATTTATTTTGCAATAAAAAATAATTATGTGTTCATTAATTTCAATTCTTTCAAAGATTACATTTCAAAAAAAGAAATTTAAAAATTTATTGTACTTCTTATCACTATAATTTTAATGGCAATTTTTCCATAATTACTTTTACCAACAATTAACTTTCAATTTGAAAAATGTTATAAAGTAAATGTTCAATCGTAAAAAAAATTTACACTCTTAATAACTTTCGCTATTCAGGTATACAAAATTTGTATAAATGTTAATGGCTTAGCACGATTTAATTTTTTTATAAAGTTAAGAATTAATAAACTGAATTAGTTATCATAGTTAAAGATTCTAAAAAGGAATCTGTCCAATGCAAAATCCGATTTTTTTTTTCTCACCTATGGAATTTTGCATCTTAAAGCTCCAATTTCGTAAGATTCTACCTAAAATTTTCTGAGTTTTTAGTTTAGTTTCTTATTAACGTTGCACTAGAAGCAACACGGGAGCTATTGGCTACGAACCTCATAATTTTTCGAGATCATGAGACGAGGAGACACCTGAGCTGGCACCCACCCCCCTCTCCTAACTTCCACACAGCACCTACGGGAGGACTTTGGACCCCGACAGATTTAATGTGCATCAGCCGCGGCTACACGGCAAGTCTTTTGCGAGCAAGGATCGAACGAAAAACACCGGCCACGAATCCGAAACCATGACCACTAGGCTACCACCGCCACAATTTTCAAGGTTATATTATTCCCTGGATGGTAAAATAGTGACTCAAACATTAGCAAATAAAAAAAACACTTTTAATCACATTTCCGAAAACTTTTTTTCATCATATGATAGGTCTTTTTCTCAACAAATCCTCACATAAATTGTTCCCATTATCACTTGTCAATTCAGCATACAATTTTTCAAAAGCCTGGGAAAATCCTGCTAATGAATGACTTCAACAGATAAGAGCATTATACATGTACATTTTAAGTTTGTTCAAAAAGATGGTGCACTGTACGGCGAACATACAGAAAAATTAACAAATGTAGTTTGAAACTATAGGTGCATATTTAATGTCGTAATATTCTCTAGTTCCCTTTGAGCTGATAATAGTTATGCTAGTTTTGTTCAGCTACAATAAGAATTCTGGATGTTTTTAAGGATGCCCCCCTTTTTGACGCTTGTACAAGAAATCTCGTATTTTGTGACCACGGTACCCCAGTAGGGATGGTCACGGACTCGAGACCGGCGGTTTACGTCGATTCGCAGTACGAGTCTTCATGTCACTAAAGACCCTCTGTGTAGTCCGGGGCTGATGCACGTTAAATTTGTTGGAGTCCAAAGTCCTTCCATTAGATGGGTGTGGTAGTAGTGAGAGCGGATGCCAGTTCAGATGTCATCCTCGTCACTTGACCGTGGCTCAAAATTGCGAGATCCGTCACCAATAGTTCTCGTATTGCTTCTAGTGCGATGTTAATAAAACCAAACCAAACAAGAAACCTGGTTTTAGTAACAATAAAAAAAATATGTGATATAATTATTCAAAAATTATAATGTCAATTTTTTTTTCATTAAGTGTAATTATAATTCTTAAAAAGGATGTTGTCATTTTTTTTTTCATTAAGATTAATTATATTTATATCAATCACATTTAAAAGCAGCAACACTGGCAACTTGGTTAACGATTATGCTTTATTTTACGTTTGCGACGTACTTAATTAAAGACGAGATAATGTTAGAAAAATATGTCTTAGACAAAGAAGATTTTCGTCTTTGACATCTCGTCGATGGAGCCGGAAAGAATTAATCGATTACCATTATCATACTTGAGGGTATCACATCTTGGAAAACTTCGGCTTTGATTAACAACAATAATTCTGGAACAGGTTACCGTAGTCAACTAAGATACCACTCACTGTATTATAAGACTTTTAATAAATGCAAGTTTTATGTTGACTATTAAATAGGCTCTTTCTTACCCTGAAGGAATTCCTTGGACTAAGAAGGAATTTGTAATATAATAGAACTAAAATGTAGAGCATTTAAAAATGTGTATTATACATTTTTTTTAAGAAATTAATTCGGTAAAATATTGGGTTGGCAACTAAGTAAATGCGGATTTTTTTTAGAAAATCAAAGACAATTTTTTCATGGAACTAAATAAATTTATTCTGTAATGTATTGCCTATTTTGATCAATGACCTTTTGCCATCTTTCAGGCAGCATCATAATCCCACGTTCATAAATCTTCTGGTTTTTATCAGCAAAAAACTGAATCAGGTACGATTTGACATCATCATCATTATTGAAATTTTTACCATTCAAGGAGTTTTGTAAAGATCGAAACAAAAAGTAATCAGATGGTGCAAGGTCAGGACTATATGGTGAATGTGGCAAAACATCCCAAAAAAGCTCCAATAATTTTTGCCGAGTGACCAAAGATGTGTGTGGCCTTGCATTGTCATGATGGAATACAACACCTTTTCGATTTGTCGATTCGGGCCACTTTTTTCAACTGAATTGTTTAATTTCGTTAGTTGTTTAATGTAGACATCAGAATTGATCGTTCGGTTGAGTGGTAAGAGTTCAAAGTAGACAATTCCTTTGTAATCCCACCAAACTGATAACAAAACCTCCTTTTGATGAATATCAGCTTTTGATGTTGTTTGAGTGTGTTCACCTGGCCTGCTCCACGATCTTTTCCGCTTGATATTGTTGTAAACAATCCATTTTTCATCGCCAGTTATCAGTTGTTTTAAAAATGGATCATTTTCATTACGTTTCTTTAGCAAATCGCAGCTGTTAATGCGTTGCGTTAAATGCGTTTCTTTCAGTTCGCGAGGAACCCATATATCGAGTTTTTGAACATAGCCAAGTTGTTTTAAGTGATTTTCAATGCATGTATGTGATACATGAAGCTTCTCTGCAATCTCACGTGTTGTACTGTGACGATCCGAATCGATTATTGCTTTGATTTGGGCGTCATCAACTTCAACTGGACGACCAGAGCTTTTTCATCTTTGAGTGAAAAATAACGAGAACGAAATTTGGCAAACCAATTTTGACACTGCCAGTCTTTTAAGGCTTCGTCACCATAAACATCACATAACTTTTTATGAGCTTGTGATGCGTTTTTCCCTTTGCGAATATAAAAAAGCAAAATATGACGAAAATGTTCCTTTTGATTTTCCATTCTTCAACGAAGGCTAAGCGAAAACTACGCAACCGATCAAAAAACTTTTTTTACTGATTGACAGCTGAATTGCCAACTATCAAATAACAAAATGTGTTTTACACTTGTACTACGTCTTCAAACCTAAAAATTCAACTGATGCCATCTATGAGTGAAATCCGCAATTACTTAGTTGCCAACCCAATATATCTGTTTGTAAATGAAACTATAAAAAAAGGTTTTCGTAATGAAATCTGGCTTTTTTCCTCTTAGTTTATATTTTTCAGGAACATATTTACTGCACTCATTTGGCAATGATAGATAAAAAAATTATAATTTGTTTTTAAAACAAAAATTAATAGATTATTTCATGGCTATACAGCAAATATTACAATCTTCACTATGGTATACAAATAAAAATTGTGTTTGGTAAATTTAAACTTCTGATTTAAAACTAGAGTTTTTACAATAAAATTCGAAATAAACGTCGTTTTTCTCATGACTTTTTAATTTTTTTTTTTTTTATTTTTATGTTCATCATTCAGTTTAACAATATGAAACCTGTTACAGTAATTTTTAAGTTACATTTCATTCTATTACATTTTTGCAATTTTTAGAGGCTTTATTTTTCACTTTTTTTTTCTTTTTACTTTTTCTGTTTACTTTTTTATGACTATCATATTGTTTTGTGGTTTAATTATTTAATTTATGAGTATTAACATTAATTTTTAGTGATATCAATAATTTTATCATTTTTCTATGTGGGCAAATTGTATTTTACTTGTATTCTACAGCTTATTAGAACTGTAATTTACTCAGTAATTTTAGTACATTTTTTCCCCATATTCTATTGCTTTTATTGCTTTTTTCTAAATCTATTTTATTATTCCGTATTTAAAGTCTTAACTTTATATACAAAACTAACTTTGATTAATTTTTGGTTTAGTTTAACTTTAATTAATTTAACTTAATTTTAATTATTTTTTACTATAATTAATTTTTGCTCTTTTTGGAATAAATTTATACTTTTTTCTTTTATTTATTTCTTATTTTTATTAATCCAATATTTGCTTCTTATTACTTTAATGTTTATTTCTTATTTTTATCACTATATATGTATGTGTGTATTGGCATCATACAATATCATTATTAATTAGACGTTATTTTATTTTAATAATTACTAGAAGTTGGCTAATAGTTAACATATTTCTCATCGTACGATAAATAAATAATGTGTAAAAATTATATAAAATTTATATCTGAATTCCACTAATTCTAGTGCATTCGTGAATAGTATCATAAAACAGAATATTACTACTCATTTCAGTAACAAACAGCTTTTATCATAATTTAGAATTCTAATTTTGTGTTTCATTAGTCCTTACTAGTAACTTTTGAATAATCAAGTAAGATCAACAACCTGATCAGCATTTTTGAATGCTCGATAACTTGAAATCCAGAGAAATTCACAATAATCCACAGGAATTGAGATATTAGTTATGCAGGCTAAAATGATTAGAAGATTGGAAGTGAAATCCCTTTCAACGCCTGTTTTCGTAATTCTAGTTCTAAGTCGGATAAAGAGAGGATTTATTTAAATTCGATGCATGACTCATATCAGTTTGAGTATGTCATGTTATGTTCTCTGTATTTGCAAGAACCATTACGTTAATACAACAGATACAAAACAGATTAGATTTAAATTTATGTAAGTTTCAACCATTAGAAAATAAAACAAATCACTCACAAAAGAATTTAATATCTTACAAAATCCTCACTTTCATAATCTAAGTTATTAGTTCTTCAAGTACTTCCTCACTGTCGTTGTAGAGAAGATCATCATATGGATCCCACTCTGTACCTAGAGAGTCGATTTCCACTTCGTCACTAATATCCGAAAACAAATCGTCCTCAGTGCTTGCCATAGCATTAGAAATTCTACCCTTTTCAAATGATTTTGATCGCAGTTTCCACTCTCATTTTTTCCATCATTTGATCATGAAATCACACAACTCATCAAGTGACGCAGCCTGCATACCTCCATTTCTATACGACTTTTAGCTACCATTCAGTTTTTACATTGTTCACGCCTGTGATCTTTTGAATGGCTTATTCATAGAGATGGATAAAAGTGGTAGCATTAAAGCTTAGCTCCCCGATGTAACAGTAATCTTAGTATTCTTCCGTGCTAAGCGATTTTCAGTGTTTTCAGTATTGTAATTAAGAAATATATCTCACATTACAAATGTTTTTATTTCGTAGAGTATTTGGTCTGCTCCGCCCAACTTTTTCCATCCACAAGTTTACTTTAATCTCATCCACCCACTCCTTTTGATGAAAATGTACGAAAACACCTGGTGGGAATTTATTTTAAGAGAAGTTCTCTTCTTGAAAATGACCATGAGTTTTAACTTTGTTCCATCTGCCTTGTATGTTAATATTACTGTAAACCTAATTTTTCATGGTCTATACTTCTGATCTGAACAGTTTTTACGCCTTTTGTTTCCATAATTGTGTTGTTTATTATGTTGAGGTCCATTGTTGTTTTATCCCTATTTCTAATGTTAGATTATCAAAAGTTGATTTTTTTTTATTTTTCTTACAACAGCATAACAATTCTGGTTCTGTTCTTATGTCCCTCCTACGCTTTTTTTTTTTTTTTTTTTTTTTTTTTTCAAAATCTGACCACAGAAAGTTTTCCCTCTCCTCATAGATCATTCACTGGCATTTTTAATAGCCTCTTTTAATGTAATTCTTTCTCAGAACTCTTACCATCATCTCTGTAATGTCGAAAGTCCTCGATGCGGCACAGTAGTTTGAATCTTTAGTGTTTTATAACTTTTAGACATCCTTCTTTTTTTTGGTTCTATAATGAGTCCTATATTTTACAAATTTTACGTTGATTACACTTGCAGTGCGAATTGTTTAATCACATGACACAACCTACAAAAAAAGAAACTTGTTAAATTAAGTAAATTCGTAATTCAGCACGTGCTTCTGTAGGGAGTGTTTCTAGATGCAAAAAAAGTATTTGTTCCAGATGATGATCACCGATCTAAACTAAATTCATAGGCCATTAATAGTTCGGCGGTCATCTGATTATATGCTATGATCATAAAACTACAATGATAATTTGTATCTCATCTTATATGATAGTAGCCATATCTGCGGAAATATAAACTGCTGTTTGTAGAAAATGCAACACCATGAAGGAATCATCAGAATCAAATGAAATTCGCAGCAAATGTCAATTATAGGATATTATGCAAATTAATAAAGTTTCAGAGCCATCGCACGTGCGCGGCGAGCGCAGCGCCCTCTGAATTGATGCTGAAAGCGTATAAATAAAGTGCTGTAGCGGGACGTTGAAAAAAGTCTATGATTATTTGTTAGTGGCAAACGTTTAGTGAGACCTGAGTATGCCTCCACGACGGAAGAATAAGAAATTCAAGCAACTTACGGAGTTTGAACGAGGGAGGATAATCGGCCTTCGAGAAGGAGGATTTTCCTATCGCGCAATAGCAGCTCGTATGCAGCGGAACAGTTCCACAGTGATGCGAGTTTGGAAGCAGTGGACCGACGAGCACCGAACAACTCGAAAAACAGGCACTGGACGACAGAAGGTGACGTCAGAGCGCGATGATCGACACCTGCTCCGCATGGCGGTGAATGATCGCACAGCTTCCTCCAGGCAGCTGGCAGCACGTTGGTCTACTGCTACAGGTGTACAATTGTCGGCTTCGTCAATTCGTCGTCGTCTGCTGCGCCGTGGATTGCGTGCAAGGGTGCCTTTATACAGGATTCCCCTCACGGCGAATCATCGACGGCTGCGTCGGCAGTGGGCTCTTGAGCACAGAGACAGGCGAGCTGATTGGCACCAAGTTGTCTTTTCAGATGAATCACGCTTCAATTTGTGGACCCATGATGGCCGTGTTCGTGTTAGACGTTATGCCGGTCAACGCTGCCTTCCTGAGTGTATTATTGAACGACATAGTGGTCGAACACCCGGAGTTATGGTCTGGGGTGTGATTTCGTATCATGGACGATCCAATTTGATACGAATTGAGGGTAATCTCAATAGCAACAGGTACGTCCGTGAAGTGCTACAGCCCGAAGTCGTTCCTTTCCTTCAAGGCATCCCTGGAGCTATCTTTCAGCAGGATAATGCACGCCCACATGTTGCGCGGACTGTTCGAGACTTCTGTTCAGCACAACGCATGCAACTTCTTCCTTGGCCTGCTTATTCACCGGATATGTCGCCTATTGAGCACGTGTGGGATATGGTGGGTCGGCGTCTCGCTCGTGATCCGCGTCCTGCAGTTTCCAAAGACGAACTTTGGTTGCGCATACAAGCGATATGGAATTCTCTTCCTCAAGCAGATATTCAACATCTGTTTGACTCCATGCCACGTCGTATAGCAGCACTTATTGCAGCGCATGGTGGCTGCACCAAATACTGATTTCGGACGCTTAATTTGTTTCTTTTGTTTTGAAAATTTCATCATTTATTTGTATCAGTACAAGTCGTTTCTGCATTAAATTTCATTTGATTCTGATGATTCTTTCATGGTGTTGCATTTTCTACAAACAGCAGTATACATAACAACCATATCTGCGGAAATATACATAACAACCATATCTGCGGAAATATACATAACAACCATATCTGCGGAAATATACTGCAAATGCTTCAAAAACAATGATAAAAATTTCTATGAAATGGTTACATATTATCGACGATGTTTCAAGGCTGCTTCTCATATAAACAAACGAATAGCCATTGCAAAGAGACACAGTTATCTATAACATCCTTTGTAAGAAGGCAAAAGTAATTTTCACTGATATCATTAAGACGACACCGAGATAATTAATAGCCGAAGAAAAATTGGAGGACCAGAGGAGGTTGAGAAGCTTAAGAGTGGTTTGGCAGAGTTTCAAAGTATGGCAAAGCAACAAAACTCCAACACAGAGGTTTCAGAGAGCTTCATCGACGACTTGAAGAAATTTGTAGTTTCTGAAGGCTACCTGCCACGACAGTTTTTAATTGTGAAGAAATGGATCTCTTCTGGAGAAATAGATTCTAAAGAGAACTTATATGTAGCAGAGGACAATAAATTTGCCGGCCATAATTCAATGACAGACTGTCATACACTGCTATTTTGATCAAATGTTAACAGAGATTTGGAAATTAAATTGTTGTTTATTTACCATTGAGAAACTTTTCGAGCCTTCAAGAAATGTAAAGTCAAGAGCAAACTAAATGTGATGTAGAGGTCGAATAACAAACCTTAAGGGACACGTGACCTTTTAGTTATATCAGTAAAGTACTTGCTTCTCCTAAGAGAAAAAAACTATTTCCTTGAGACTAATTTACAACTCAATATTTTGATTATTGTTTAAAACTCTCCTGACTAGATTCCACTCAGACTTACGAGAAGACCTTTCTTCTTCAAGAATTTTAATTCATTAAGATCCGGTTTCTACCAGTCAACTTCACTTTGTTACCAACTCGTTATTTCTAACTTTAAGGAGTTGTTTATGAAAGTACTTCTCGAGAGCTGTTTTGAGATGAATGAAAGTACCAGTCTCACTTTCAGGGAGTCTTACAAATATCATTTTGACATAATTGCTTGCCTCAAGATAACTAAAATGCGAGGAAAGTGAGACCTAAAGAGTCTTCACTTATACTTGGAAGAAGTTTTGGTCGGAGAATAGTATTGTACGTCACTTTGTGGGGTTTGATACAGTACCTATGGCGCCTGTTATTAAGGAAATTGTGTATTTGGTCTAGATCATAGAGCTTGAGGCAGATTACAGTGATATCGCAGAACTCGTAAAAGAACGCAACCAAGAGTTGAACCATCAATTAGCTTATAAAATGTCTTTGTGTTTCCCGATATAAGTTGTGGAGGAGAATTTGTCAAAGTAGGAGGAGACGACAGAAATCAAAAATTTTCTGGCGAAGTAAGATATTTATTGAAAACACTAGAAACTGTTGCATCATATATTGAGAAGCATATCCCAATGGCTATGCGTGCTACACATTTATTTATTAATAATGAAAGGAGCTTCTTTCATCAAATTTTGAAGCACCGGAAAACAAATGTCTATAGACAGCTTTCTAGTGAAAAAGAATTAGGTGCATAGCTTAAATAATAAACTAATTATTTGAGGCTTTTTCCTCTATAAATCTAATTCGCATTCTGCGTCGGTTCATTCCACGATAGAAGAAAATATGAAAATGATTCAAGCTCCTTAAAAATGTAAATATAATTTTCTTTCAATAAATGCTATATATAACAGATTTTCTGTATTTTTTGACATAGAACTCATTATCGTATTTTACATTAACTTACATCAGAAAGATTTTCACGTTCACGTTACTAATAAGATTCTGAAACGAATTATATTCGTTTAGCGAGGTTCTGCTGCATTCATTTCAATCGACAAATATTTAAAAAATCAAAGATGTAAATTATCAAATCAAATTCTTAAAAGGTTCCGGAGTCTTACAGGGTATGAAGTTTTTGTATAGGTCTAAAACTAACTTTTTTTTCACTACTATTGATCGAAAGTACATATTTAGTTTTATTTGCTTACAAATTTGAAATAGAAAATAAGCAATGCGAAAGTAAAACATTAATACTGCTTTCAATTTTTATATATATATATTTTGTTTCTTATGCATCTTCGCCTCCAAACAATAAATTTCCCCATTGAAAGAAAGACTTTTAAGTAAATCATAAAAAGTAGTGAAAATAAGGAAGCTTTTTTATACTTTTAATCAATGTATATAAAATAATATCATTATACAAATTTAACGAATTGCTGATGAAAGTAACATAACTTGAGTATTTACCAAGTTTTATTAGTTTACTTAAGCTGACATTAATATTACTTATTAATATTCATAAATCTTTATTTGCTAAAAGTTAAATTAAGCTTTCATTCGATTCTTTTCTTTATAAAACGTTTCCAGTACTCAAAATTATTTCATTTAATTGATACTACTCTTTATTTGACCATTGATTTAATAATATTCATTTATACGTAACCAGGAACATTATTATTGTATCTTATAATTGGTTAACAAATTCTAACTTTCTTTCCCTTGCGATAAATCTTTCCCTCTTATGAAAATCATTCACTTTAAAAATTCTTAGTTAAATAAATGTATTGATATACTTTATTTTTATCTGTTATTTCTCCAATAAATTCAATTGACAAACAGCAATTCTAAATGAGAAACGATGTTATCAAAAACTGATGTTTAGAAAATGAATTCTCAGCGTCATGAGATAGCTACAGGCAAGGATTGTCTGTAAGTATATATACCTATTACAGTCAATCCTTGAGTGAAAAGATTAATGTTTAAACAGCTCATCGTGAAAAAGAAATATTAATAGGTTTGTTTTAGGCATTCATGGAATGTATGTTTCTTAAAATGTTATTTAGGCTTTGTATTTGTTCAATTTTGATGTATGATGTACAAGTACAAAATTTTTAAGAAAATAATGCTTACAAAAGAAAGTTAAAAGTCATTAATTTAATTCACTTCAAAAACAGTATTTAGTAGAGGTAATAGCATTTAGTATCAAAATACTCTTAAGCATTTAATTATACATCTTTCGTGACACAGTTTCATTTTACACAATTTAATTCTAATATGAATTTGATTAAACTGCTTTAATATTTTCTCAAAATACTTTTTAATTTTCATACACCGAAAAAGATATCGCACTTCAAAATTTAATTTAAAAACATAAATATTTCAAATAAAAAATTTAAAAACGTAAATATTTCAATATTTCTCTCGTCACTCCAAGTACGTAAATGTATATTATGAAACATTTAGATAGTCTATAGAATAGGATATATTTACGTGGTGACACCTGTAGTACAGATTATTTGAACATTGATAATTTACAAGTACATTAAACTCTCAATATGAAATTAATTAATCACATCTTCTAGGGTTAAAGTTATATTTTTATGAATATATTAAATAGCCGGAAAGTCGCTAACAGAGTAGTTTAATGCATATTGAATTAAAGATCAGATATTATTCCCTCAATAAAAATTTATGGACGTACATCAAAGAGTAATGCCCTGTCATATAAATGAAACAATGCTTATGAGTAATAATTCAGAATGGATCACTTAAATTGTACTTAAAAAATAAATTAATGTTGTAAATGGAGGATTTAATAATGAAATAATACACTCAAATTATTTATGTATTTAATGGGAATTCCAAAGGGGTTTTTATAATTTGTTTTAACTGATATGTTTTTTAGTTTTGGTTTTTCGATGATAGTTTCAAATCAATTTAAAAGAATAAATCTATTAATATTATATAAAATTACTTTCTTAGAAAGTACATTTTTTTAATTTGGTTGCTTACTAGGGGTACTTCAATCAAACCAAATTCGAAATTATTGATAACATACGAGTATTATCAATGTTTCGCGAACTTTTACATGACATGGCTCTTTTTAACATACACATATCTTTGAAATTAAAATATGTATTTAGAATGCACTATGAAAGCTGTTGGGGAAAATAATTATAAGCTCCCGCACATGAAAAAAGATATGACATCGTGGATGAGTTGCGAACTCAGAGTTTAAATGCTACAAAAAACACTATTCAGATCTAGAACGAAAATTGGT
Organism: Nephila pilipes; assembly: GCA_019974015.1. Taxonomy (NCBI): domain Eukaryota; kingdom Metazoa; phylum Arthropoda; class Arachnida; order Araneae; family Nephilidae; genus Nephila; species Nephila pilipes. The sequence goes on from BMAW01103602.1 coordinate 98,392, forward strand.
GGATGTGGATGATGTGTCTCCTGAGTATATCCTACATATGAGACATAAGCTCCCATACATCAAAAAGGAAGTGCTTCAATCTCAAAACACGTGCCGTGAATTCATTACTTGTGCCAAAGAATCCATTAAAGTGGCTTTTAAAATAATAAATACTTTTAAAGATTAAATAATGCGTAATGTATGTAAAATAAAAGTTAAATATATACTTATACTAATGTAGCTGTATCGTACTTGATAAATTATACTTACGCCTTAAAATTAGTGGCCAATAGGCAAAAACAAATTTTTTTTGAATGGGACAATCACTTCGATACAAATAACTTATACAAGTAGAAGAATCATTTCTATACTAAGAGACTACAAGGTATTTAATTTCTGTATTGAGAACTGATGCACACACAATACATTTATTTATCAAAAGGAAATCTTAGAGAAATTCTGAAACGTTTAGGATTGTCTAGAATCAAAAATGAGACTATGAGTTATACCCAGTTTTTCTTTGAGGTTTCGATTAATAGTAAATCTAAATATTTTTATTATCATAATAGCAACTGACGCGCTTAAATTTAGATTAAATTCTATTTTAGAGATGTACTTGTTTTCTAACCAAATGTAAAAAACATTATGTTGAAATATTCATTATTTGAAAGCGATAAGGAATAAAAGATACGACCAGAAAAAAAATGTATGACATTTATTTTTTATTAAGAAAGTTTTCCTACTTTGCATAAGCAACTAGAAAGATACATTTTATTGTAAGAAACTTTACTTATTACTATTTTTATATGCATTAAATGCTCATACGTTATGGTAAGAAATCATTTCAGAAAATTTTGATTTCATGTACTTATAATACTAAATTTAATAATAATTAAATCAAGTTAATAAGCTATAATTTTGTTTCAGGAAAAGAGAACAATCTGTAATTAACATACAACTTGCTTCGTTACATATATTTTACAATGAATATTTTTATTTAAATATGAAAATATTTCCACTCTTTCAGAAGTAAAATTATAGATATGTCAATAATTATTCCTTTTCCGAGTTTATGCTTCAACCCTCCTGAATTGTTAACAAAATATGTCCAAAAGGTGAGCATAATTTTGTTAAACCATATCGTTAGCCTATGAGAATCAGTGTTCAGACTATAGCGAGATTCAACACCATATTGCTTAACTATCCAAACCTCCGATACTGATGTTCAAAACTCCAGTTTAAACGAGTTAGCTTATGCGTAGATGCGAGGAGAATACAAATAGTTGGCCGTCTGCATACAGACCAATATGACAATTCTACTGTGAACAGTTTATCTGGAAATTTTTAGTCATGCGTGTGGAGGCTGTGAGCTTTGAACCCAGTTCCCTGGCTTAACTGTCCCTCTGACGCTGAACAGTCATTACTAGAGATCAATCTTGGCGAACGGCTGCAACTTTTGACCTACTTTGTACAGGTCGTTAGTTAACATTTCCTTCACTTTGAAACCCCTGCCAATCTTGAGATCACACTCTGAGACACAATTGAAATTCAACGGATTCGAATATTCCATCGATTCTTCCTTTAGTAAACAAATACAGTTATCGTCTTTGTGTCATCACTCGTTCTGTTTAATCGTTAACAAAGTTCCTTCACATACGAAACTTGTCTGAACTGCCTACTCTTAGTGTGCTGATTTCCGATGTGCGCAGGTGATTTTGCGCATGAAGACGCTTCGACTTAAGCGTTTCACGTTAAGATAAAATTTCGACTTCAACCGATGATTCTTTCCCCAAGTTATTTAAACATAGTAGTATTTAAAAAAAATCTTCTTAAAATTATAGATTTCAGAAATTATGTATGTGCAAAAATAACTATGTTATGCACGAAATACTTTCGTTCAATTGCTTGAACATCATTTATCAAGTGTTTCAAAGATATTTATTTATTTTTATATGCCATTAAAGCATTATTTATTTACAAAAAAAACATCTGAGGTATGTTCAAGGTTTACAAAAAAAAGTTAAATACTTTAAAAGATTTCTGCTACATACATTCCCACAGTTAACATTTTTTTCTTGGAGTCGTTCAAAAAAATGTGTAACATTTCATAATATTCAAATTTATTTTTCATAATCTACTAATTTATAGTGATCTACATTTTTATTAAGAGTTTTTATCCTCAATAGTTATATTGCTTACAAGCAAATTTGTTTATCAAATACAATCGCACGTATATATAGTAGAACTGCTTTGAATATTATGGAATTTCGGTGTTGCACTTGAATAAAAATAAATATTTGTTTGTTTTTTACATTAAGTTAATACGAATGAAATTTGCTTCAATTATTTTTAAAAATTCTATTGTTTAAAAGGTATTTCGAATGATCTCTGTCTTTTTATTATATCTGTTTTGAATGTTAGGAAAATACACTAAATAAATACTATATAAAAAAATGCTTTGTCCGATAAAATTGTAAACACATCTTGGGGATCATTTAATATATAAATGCTTCTAAGAAGCAATTATTTTTAAAAGTTTACTCAAACGTAATCATTTTCATTATTTCGTCAAGATTAAATTAAAAATTCTTAAGATTAAATTTAAAACTGAATGTCATTTTATGTTAGCAAATACATCTTCAGTTGATTTAAATGTTTCTTGACATTAATAGTTGTATCTAGAACAATTTATGAACTAGAATAGAATTTAGCTAGATTAATTAAAATGAAGATTAGGAGAAATTACTTAACCATCGACTACTTGAATGAAGAGTATTTAATTAATACATATATCTTAATTCATTAATTAGATAATTCCCAGAAGAATAGGTGAATGATTAGAATCAATCAAACTGGTATACATGTGGCTTCCGTGCAACATAATTAAAACAAATTTTAACTTTTAGTTAGAAATTCTTATGTCGTTTGAAACTAGGAATTACTAAAGGAAAAGAAAAAAAAATTCCTTATTATACGTAATTATTATTAGAAATTTTATGTTATTGCAAATCCGGGATACTAAAATTACAGTTTAATACGATTAGAAAATTCATTGTTGGGCATATATCTTCATTTTAAATTAATGAAGAAAAAATTGTATTGTATGACTACAGTTAAATTATTGGTCCATTATAATTTTTTAATAGAGTCAATTACAGAGCTTTGTAATTTTAAAACCGTTTACTTATTTTCTCATATTTTTGCGAATGACTGTTAAGCGTTATTTTAATTTTAAAAATTGCTAAATTTTATAGTTTTCTATTTTTTTAAATAGCTAACAGTTTTTTTTTTAAATCTTGACAATTATTGAACATTTTTATATTTAGTACTGTGGTATAATTTTTGTTACGCAGTACGAGTTGGCATTTAAAACTATTGTCTTTGAAATTATATAGAACTGTTTATATCAACAATTTTAATTAACAAAAACTTATAAGGACTTTGGGTATTTTAACATTCTTTATACAATATATATTTATATATATATAAGCAGAGATATTATTTCAATATTTTAAATTAAAACAAACTGAAAAAAATCCCAAATGAACTAATGAGAAAGAAGAAATATCCCACAGTAAAATAGACGGATAAAAATTGTAAAAAAGAAAAGTTATTCAGTCCACCTCTTTCAAATTTAAAAGAAAGTAGATTAAATGAAAAATAAATTGACAATTATCAGAAATGTCAAAAAAGATATAGTTATTGAAAAAATGTACAAAACCAATACTTTGAAGGAGAATTTAAAAAATGAAAAATAATGTATTTCAAGCTACTACAGGCCTTAAATTTTTTGGCTGCGTCATTCCCAAATTATTAGCCAAACTTTCTCCTTCACCAAAATACAATTTTTAAAAAAAATGGTTATAAACCCAATGCTACATTGCTGACGAAGTTTCAAGCAAAATAAAATTAAAAAAAAGACAATACTTACCCAAATAAATACTTAAGAACAAAAATTAACACATTACCACAGAACGAAATTGTTAAAAAAAACACAAAAAATAAATCAAATTAAGAAAACCTTTTTTTGCATGATGCTTTCCTCAATGTTCTCGTAGTGTTTTGTATCGCATTGTGACCGAGAACTTGAATTACCGGAAATTGTGTTCATGTTGGGTTCCAAAAATGTTGACGGATTTGCACAAAACCCAACGTTTAGGCAGTGCATTGACTTTCCTTGAGCGGTACCGCAATGAAGATGAAGATTTTTTAGATCAAATTGTTATTGGTGACGAAACATGGGTGGCCTACGTCACACCAGAATCGAAACAACAATCCATGGAATGGCGACATTCATCATCTCCCAAAAGAGTGAAGTTTGAGCAAACAATTTCTGCCCGGAAAATCATGTGCACAGTTTTTTGGGACAGAAAAGGAGTATTGCTAGTGGAGTTTCTGCCTCGTAATGAGACAATCAATGCAGCGTCTTATTGTGAGACATTGAACAATCTGCGTCGTGCAATCCAGAACAAAAGACGTGGCAAGTTGAGTAAGGGTATCGTTTTGCTGCATGATAATGCCCGTCCACATGTGGCTAATCGGACCAAAGATCTCATCAAATCTTTTAAATGGGAAACTCTAGATCATCCTCCATACAGCCCTGATCTGGCGCCCAGCGACTACCATTTGTTCCTGCACTTGAAGAAACACCTGAGCGGTCAGCGACTTCAAGACGATAACGAAGTCAAAACATTTGTGATACAGTGGTTAACAAGTCAGGCGGCAGAATTTTATGAGGAGGGTATTCAAAAACTGGTGCCACGTTATGACAAGTGCCTCAATATTCACGGAAATTTTGTAGAAAAGTAGATTAAGGTACAGGCTTTCATGTAAAAATAAAATTATTGCGATATCTTTGCACGTCTTTTTTTAATTTCAAAACGGTACTTACTTAAAAAACATGCCTCGTATATATATGCAAAAAACAGTGTCCAATAATATCTTTCCTCGGCCCTTTAAATATATAACCTTTAATATCTTCTACAATCAAAAAAGTAGTATATAGTAAAGTTTCATGAGCCTTTGGAAGGCATCACTTATTTAACCATGCCTTAGTAATAAAGTTAGGAAGTAATATTCAAATCCTAAAACCTATATAAGAATGTTAAAAATAACCAGTTACAATGTTTGAAATTAGTAACGAATACATATGAATCGATATTTTGTACACAAGAAAGCTATGACTGGAATGCATACAAAGTTGATTTCCTTATTCGCGTTTTCCGATATTGTCACCGTATATCGTTGGGATTCTTAGCTGCAATTTTTTGAATTTTTTTTATTGTGAATTTTTGAATCACTTCAAAATCAATATTTATTAGAATGTGAAACATATTTTCGATTAAAATAAATTTCAAGTATTGAATTTTATGAATAAAACCTTTTCGAGTTTTAGAATTCTCAATAGGAACACTCAATGAAGAATAAATTAATTTCAGAATTAAGTAATACAGACATGTAGTATATGAAGTTAAATTGAAGTAGCTTTAATGATTCTCATTTGCCATTGCGGACAGAATGCTTAGAAAATACTAAGGAATTACCTAGATATTATAACCAAAATTATCCAATAAGTATTTATCAAATCCCAACAATTATTCGATTAATGTTACAAAAAACTCATAGACTTTTTAATTCCTTGTTAATATTTTTATTTCCTTATTCATATTTTGAACTGAATATTATTATTCTTTAACTTTTATCGATTTAACCAATATTCATTTTTAATTTTCGACAATTTTATAATTCAGTGGTTAAAAACAAAAATAATTAAGTAAAAAATTTGACAAAATATTTTCAAATAAAAACTTTTAAATTTTAAATTTAGTTTAGCTTTGAATTTTAAATAAAATTATCTTATACATTTAAATTGAAATGCAATATGTAGTGACTTTGGATGAAAGAAAAATTTTCTTCGATCTGTTACTTACAACGAAATATGTAAGCCATCGAAACAGTATTTCTCATTTCGATTCCATATAAAAAATTTATCATCATTCTCAGAATTTATTCAAATTAAATTGCATGAAGTTGTTTTTTCTATGAAATAAAAAATAAATATTTGCTTACTATAATAATTAATTTTATAAAGTTGTAAGAGTTGTACGAAGTTAATAAACTGAATAATTCAATATCATAGACCATAAAGTTTTTCATCATCACATTTAATTATTTCAAAATATTAAGTATATTAGCAAAATTTTAAATGCCGTTGTAACAGCAAATATTTTGAATCAAATTTATTTGTTATACTGCTATTAATCGTAAAACAAATATTTAACGAATGTCTGACGGTTGATGAAATTCATTCAATTCTGAAGCATTCAATTCATGATATTTTTTTCAAATGAAACAAAAGCACAATAAAATAATCCTATTTATAAAAAAAAAGTTAAATTTAATCTATACAACTGCTGCTAATAATTACTATAAAATGATGCATGTACTCATCATTCGAGATGTTTTGAAAATACATGAGGTTTTTTTGCTAATCAAGCAAAAGCTCAATAAAATAATTGTAATAAAAAAAAATTTAAATCGTATGGAATATTCAATTTTAATAATCCTTCCATTCTAAAGAATATCGATGACGAAACTTATATAAAAGGAACAAAATTTTGTGAGGTTCGCTTTGTTCAGACTCCAATCAAACCAAAATTTTACCGAAATCTCTCTAAAGTATCAACTGTTAAATTATTGAAAAAGACAAAATTATTAAAAATGAATATTGATTTGTGTAAAGGAAATGTAATTCAGAGCCCCAGGCTCCCTTGAAGCAATTACGAACAAGAAAAGAAAACACTTTCTTCAAATTCCTAAGACATTCTTTATTTTCACAAACGAAGAATTCTAAAGTACAAAAACATTGCTATTGTTAACAACAAAAAGAATAAAAGTAGATGATTATATCATAAAAATCAATTATCAAATAAAATATTAAAATAAGAGTAAACGTTGCATTATTAAATTAGTCAAGAATATTCTGTTCGGATATTTAATGTATTATAAATTCATTCTTTTGAACTTAACATTATTATTTTGTTTCATTCAATATGCTTTCATTATGTTTTATTTATTCCACCTCTTCTAGAAAACCCATGTTCATTTCCCGAAGTTTATTGTAAAAGTTATTTAATAATGAGCTTGGAAGTGAGATTCATTTTCTAGTTCCTTACATATCAGCACTTTTAAATGTAGTTGAAAAACGAAACTGATATTGGAAGAAGAGTTGAGTATTGTAAGGTATCTCTCAAACTAAGGTTTACTTTACTATGTCACTCAAGTTGAAACTTTGTAAATCAATTGATAAAATAAAAAAATATATATATTTAATTCTTCCTCAGTCTCTTGTGATCTTCTCAATGCGAACTCTGGATTAAGTTAGTGTGGAATAAGATTCGACATCATAACTTGTGAAATTCTACTGAAAACAATAAATTTAATAATTTCATACCAGTTCCCTTCAGATGACAATTGCTTTTTAATTCTATTATAAAATATTATAAAACCTATTTATCTCCAAATCCAAGAAAAAACTTCACTTAGCTTCACGTGAAGCTCAGACGACACAAAACTGAAGGTATTTGGGAAATTCGAATAAAAAGTGTAGGGTTAAAGTTTCTGAAAGTTTTAAAGCTGCTTTATAACTCTTACAACTTTGAAGTTTAAAAGAAAGATTTTGGACTTTTAAAACTTCTTCAGATTTTATTCTCCATGGGTTTGAAAAAATAGATAGAAGTAGGAAATCTGATCTTCTAGCTACTCTGAAACATAATTTCCAAGTGATGTTCGAGTTGTAAAACACGTCCATGGCATAATTATGTTCGACATCTTTTGCAAGATATAGATTAAAAAGAAAAAAAGAAGAGAGAGAGAGCAGTTACACATCTATATCCTTCACACACATCCCGATTGAACATCTATTCTAGAAATTTTTGATGTCGTATCTTGAAAAAAATAAAATAAAAGGATAAACTGTGGAAAATACTATTACTTGAAAGGATAAATTTCAGAATATAAAAATATTTGGAAGATATAGAAATTAATTACATTACGAAACTTTTAAGATAGCTGTTCCTTCGAAAGTTGATTTTTTTTCTTCCTTACAAAATACGAATTTTTCTTCTCTTCAAACATGAAATGTCAATCTCTGTAATTAAGGATGCTATATTTTTAAGATTTAGTAGAGGGCAGTAATTTCATTTTTGTTTGCAAAATGCAATTAAAACTTTCACTTTCATTCAAAGACCAAGTTAAGTTTATTTTGTTCCTTTTTATATAAAATACAAAAGTATATAACAATCATAGATAGTTTGATTGAATGCATAGTGTTAGTAAATTTTAATTACATTCTTTAATTAAATTTTTTTATTTCTTTTAATTTAAATATCTTAAGAATTTATTACAAATGAATGACAGTCTAAAAATATTGATTGCTTAAATAGTTTATACAATTTGACGTATGAGTACTTTAAATGTTTTAAAATACATTCTATAACAAAAGAAAACGACTCACCAAGAAGGAGTAGTACGATGGGGAGAAAAATTGGGAGTTGGGAAAATTATGTACAGAATAGAAATTAATGATTAAAATTTCAAAAAAATTGAGTGATTTATTTCAGAATTACATAGTTACAAAGTAACTAGCTCAATAAGGTGTTGACCCACCTCTAGACTGGATGAAAGCTGCCACATGACATGGCATAAAATAATAAAGCTCACTGATGGTCATCTGCGGTATTTCTTGCCAAATTTGCTCCAGTTGTCGGGCTAGGTCATCAACATTCACGGGTATATGCAGTCGTCTTCCCATCACATCTGAAACAGGCTCAATTGAATAGAGATCAGGTTGGCCAAGGAAGTGTTTGATAGCTCATAGCAACACGTGACGTATGTAGTCTGGCATTATCTTGTTGAAAAATAAAGCCAGGGCACTGCAGAAGGAATGGTTGCAAAACAGAGCTCAGAATGTCGTCAACGTACCACTGGACTGCCAGTGTGCCTATGATGACGAGCAAAGGGGTCCATCTATCAAGGAAAATGACAACCCAGACCCTAACTCTTGGTTGAGGAGCTGTGTGGCGCGTGCAATAGGGAAATCAGGAACCGCACGCTACCCTGGGCGTCTCCAGACACGTCTTCGATGATCGTCAAGACAGAGTTGGAAGCGGGATTCGTTGCTAAACACTATACGTCCCCAGCCTGCATCATTCCAACTTAATCGAGCCAAGCACCACTGTAATCAGACTCAATAGCGTGCAGGTGTGAGTGGCAGGTGGCATAGCGGTAGGTACGAGCTTAAATTTTGCTCTATCAGCCGTCTATGAATGGTCATAGTGGACACTCGTGTGTGGGTCGCACGTCTGATGGTTGATAACGATGAATCAGGTACTGTGTTATCAGATATGACAATCACTCTGATCACGCTAAGATCTGCCATTGTCCACCCATTCTTGCCTGCATCTTCTAAGCGCCACATCGCTTCGATCTATATGACGAGTGATTCTCCGATTTGCCCAACCTGCCTCTTTCAATTTAATGATACGATCTCTTTCAAACTCTGACAGTTGCTCGTAATGAGCTCGAATCCTGTGGGGAGGCATTTTGTCAGTCGTTGAAAGATATCCTGAATCTCAATGCAACAGAAAATTTGATTATCCGATTGAGAATTGCTACTTATAGACACCTGCTGAGTGCGCAGTTCCGATGCGCAGTAGCTCCCTCTATTTATTCATGGAACACCAAATTTTAATCATTTGCATGCTTGGTCCAAATGCCTTTGCATACGAAATTTCATTACAATCGGGCAACTCCTTCTTAGTGTGTCGTTTGTTTGTTGTTATTGTATATGTAATTATTAATAGCAATGCTTAAACAAATTAATAATTGAATTACTATATTTTAATGATGAAAAACATACAACAACATTTAAGGGATAAGATGAACTAAAAGTATTGCAATAGAATATCAATAAATAAAAAAGTTAATACACTGTATCAATTTTAAATACTTTAATTTCATACAGTGAATAGAAACTCTACTTAAATTAAGCGCTGATATATCGAGTGTAAAAGTATTCAATCAGAAAAAAAATTAACTATAAACCATTTTCAATATCATAAAAGATTAAATAAAAATTATAAGCTTAAGAAATTGAATATAAAATTTCTTTTTTCAAATGTATACCAAAGCCCAAATCGTTTTCAGAGCTAAGCTTTCTTCATTAGCTTTTAATAAAGTTTAAATCTCTGAAACCTAATATATATTTTAAAATACTTTTAATTTATATCTTTTTAATGCACAGTTATTTTCATACTTTTTAACTATCGGAAATAGATAAATGTGGGATATGCATATTTATTACCCAAGCTGTTAATATAATTTATTTTCCCTTCAATGTCAAAATTCTTTATAAATTGATTTTGTCTCCGAAAGACTCATATATGATTGAATGTTTAATGTTCTATGACACTTAATCTTCCTAATACATTATGTATGAAACTCAAAGATTCCTTAAGCATCTACAGAATTTGATATACTTCTATATGCTTAGATTGGTTTTAAGTTCTTTATCGATCACTTAAGGTACTTTTTTGTGTGAAATATCATCAGTTATATTGAAATTGATTTAAAAAAGTGGAACTTTATGCAGATTAATATAAATGTTGCTTCTTTATTTTAGTGTACACACATCCATAATCTATAACTAAAATTAAGATAGATATTTTAACGACTTAAAGAAATTCGGTTTAATAAGATTTAAAAAACTATTAAGATATTTTTTTTTGTTTCAAATTATTATCACAATATTTTTAAACAGTATATATCGTAATTTCGGCTTCATAATTCGCGGCTTGTACGAATTTAAAAGTTGAAATATAACGTCTGTGATGTACTTGCGAGGCGGCTCTTAAAGGAATTTCATTTCTAATTATCTTTAGAATTTCACCGGCTTATATTGTAAGTTATGCACTAGCGAAACGGTAAATGTAGAATTCTCTGCGACATTTTAACCTAATACAGCCCCTAAATTTGCTCTAAGGCAATGCAACAAGTTTGAATTCGAATGAAACTCAGCTAATTACAGTAGAGTGGACTCAGTATAACTTTCCACTTCAGTTAATTTCTCAAAAAGTAGTACTATAGTTTAAAATCATTTAAAACGAAAATGAAAATAAAGCTAGAGAAGTCGAAAGGAATAAGTTAGAACAGAGTGATTAAAATGCCGTTGTAAGTCGATTGTTAAGTTTATTTGATTCTTACATTAATGAGTCCGATTTAAAAGGTTTTGTGTAAATAAATGTAGTTTATTTTAGTTTAAAGTTAATTTTTCCATACATCCATAAAGAGAGTTTCAACTTCTCCCAAAGCAAATTTGGTACGAGTATAATCAACATTTAATGGTATTTGTCAGAAGAACTGCTCTCAGATCGCCTTATAAGATGTTTTTATTTAATGTATTACCCTTGATAGGCAAAACTACGCTTAGCGGTGCACCGCTGTATCAACATGATTGCCAGAAAACTGAATCACATAGTGCTTACTGACACATCTCACTTCATTCATGAAGACGATTGCCATAATATCCATATGGGAAGAAATCGTCACATTCAAACAGATTTTAAGTTATATACTGCTCAGTAATGCTGTTTCTTGCATTAGCAGATTGCAGCAAGTGATCTTTCTTGCAATCAAACTTTCCAACGAATTATCGAAAGCAGCATGATACCATTTATGTTATCCTCTATGACCATTGGATAGTAATGGTTCAAGTGTCATCTTCGTTACGTGCCCATAAATCGAGGTTGCTAGGTTCACTTCCTCTATCTCATTATGTTTTTCTAGTTGGTAATAATATCAAAACAAGCTGTGACGTAATCCTGTTATCTGTCAAGTCCATCGTCTTAATTGTTACTCGAATTATAAATCTAAATTTCAACTTAAGTATAAGGACAGATAAAGTGAATAAAATATTCAATTATGCTTCAAAACAGAGTTTATTAATCTTCTAATACGAGGAAGGATCTCAACAAGATTCAAGTTCCTCTCCAAGAATACCAACAACCATAATAGAGTAAAGAATGCGCTTACCGTAATACGATGCGCGAGTAAATCCTCTAAATAGTTAATCAAATAGACAACGCTGATTCCTAGTCTCAACAAATCACGTAATCCCGTGCACTTCACACTTTCACTTTCTTTCGTAAACTTATAACTTTCAATTCAATCCTCAGTCGCTTTAATACGGCTTTATTAATCTATGCACTCCACTACTTAATTTTTATTAAGTTACATAGCCACGTTTCATTTTATTAGAAACTTAAATATAAAGTCAGAAAGAAACCTTAGATGTTAGTAAATGAAATTTAAATTTAGCGATTAGACCATGTTACAAAGCAAAACTAACTTGATCTTGGGAGTGGCTTATAAATGGAGTCAAGGATAGAAATTCGCTAATTTTGAATGAAAAAAGCGAAGTAGCAGTATAATTGGAGAAATTTATAATAGTATTGAACAGAACGCATCACCTCTCATTCATTATTTAGATTCATCTCATCCATCATTAATAAATATCCCTAATAATTAAAGTAAGTCAAACATCAAAATTACATAGCTTTGTGAGCAGAACAAATTGAAATGTTTGTTTTAGAAAAGTTTTGGAATGTTATTAGCCTTTAAATTATAATTACATAATTAACTATTGAGTTATTATAATGAATAATAGTTGAACAATTCAAAGAAGCAAAATTAAAGATTACACACTCACAAAAAGAACTAAAGCTGCTGTATTGCGTTAAAACGGTGTTAATACATCAATATTTCAAGGCATTTAGGGAGAAATGTGATTACATCTAGAGAACATAAACTTAAACTTTACTTACGTTACTTTGCAAAATTAGAAAATGCAAAATAAATAAAAGAAAAAAATGTACAAAAATATTGATGACATGAAAATAAAAATTATTTGCCTTACCTACAAAAAAAATGTCATCTGATGCTTTTATAAATTACTTGACAACTATCGGTGTGTGTGTGTATGAATTAAAGACAATAAGAAGGGTATCAAATTTTAGATTTATGCCTAGGAAATTAGAATAGGGATAACGACATTTATTTCAAAGGACAAAAAAGGATTTTTGATCTACTTCAACTCAGAAATGAATTCGAAGGGAAAAAGGACTCATATTACAGTGCCAAATGACAAATGGAAAGAGGTTATTTAATCAGATAAGAAGAAAATATTCTTATTTAGAAGTCATGGCTGAAAATGTATGCTATGTGAAACAAAAGAAGTGTTATATACATCCTGTTGCAATGAACCAGAACTCAAGAATCTTCTAAGTGTAAAGATATGGATATGTATTTCAACAGATGATGCAAGCTGTTTGAAGGATATTGGAATCACGCTGAATATGTGAAGAAAAATAAATCTTGGAATCAAACCTGCTACCTTCACTTGGCTATCTATTTCCCAATAATGTACACCATATTTTTAAATAGTAATCATCTCTTTGTGGCACAAAAAAGATGTATACACAGTTGTTTAATACTAAAGGATTTCAATTATTGAACTAGCCATTATGTCCGGGTTAAACCATTTTTGAGATTGAAACCTTACAGAAAATTTGTGGCGCCATTTAAAACTTTAGTAGAAAATGCATCACCCATGAAATGAAAAAGAAAGTTATAATAGCATAATAACAAATAATAGCTTCCAGTACTTCCATCTGAATGAGACGTAGCTGTGCTGCTGTAATTAAAAATAAAGTATAGCCTACTAAATACTAAATGTAATATAATGATATTGTTTATGATGTAACATTTAAAAAAAATTAAAGTTTAACTTTTTAAATTGCAAAGATATTTTTTAATTTATCAGTAAAAATTCTCTCTTGAATGATATACAAATTTTCAAATGACACGAAACAATTTATTTTCTTCATGCATCCAAAGGTTGAAAAACATCGAAATTTCAAAAAGTGTCCACAATTTTAAACACAAAATTTACACTTTTCTTTTTATCTACCTTAAAAGTATATTTATCTTCCTTCTTTGATATCCAATCTTCCCCATGTGCAGTTCTCTATCTTTCTTGCAAAATAAATTGTTTAATGAAAAATAATAAAACCAATTTTCTGCTGAGAGCAAATCGTGAATTCCATTTTTTTAATTAATCGGTTCTTCAAGGCTAGGGATTTTTTTTTCCATTTCACACTGTTATAAGCTTATTTTAAGTGTTCTATAAGATAAACAACTTAAACTAAACTCAAGAAAGAACTATTTTTATCGAAATTCCAAAAAAGTCAGAAAATATTTTTTAACGTAAATATTAACTTGAGCTTTCTTTTTCCAAACAATGTTTAACTATGGTGACTTTTAAACAAATATTTCTTTTCGTTTTACTTAAATATAAAAGCATTTAAAAATAATAGTCAGGGTATTTTTCCGAAAGAAAAAGAAGTATTTCTGGGTAAGGCATGATTTGAGAGTTATTGATTCAAAATATTAAAAAAGCACTGTTGATGTTATTAAGTGAAAATAATCTATTTTAATAGAAAGTAAAGATAATAAATTAGCATTTTAAGGTTATAAAAATGCCTGAATAAAAGATAAAAGGAATAATATTTTAAGTTATATCTACTCTTGTCGTAATAACACTATACTGAATATCTCATGCAAAGGTTCCCAGTTGTGACCAGACGAAACTAGTGAAGCTTCAATAAAAACCAAGCGCTAATCAGTTGACGTGTAACGAAACTCATATCCATTAATTTTCCTATTTGGTTTTGTATTTATTTTCTTAGTTTATGTATAATTGAAACTAAGTAATAAGGAATTGTTATATGAAGGTTACTTTTATAGAAAAAACACGACTGACTCCCCTCACAAGAAATGTCTCTACCACTGACGCCCAATGGGCATATAAAGCAACTTTAAAGGCACAAATAAATTCATTTTTTTTTTTTAATTTAAAGTCTTAGAAGCTCAGATTAACAAATGTTACAGACAGTAACCCAAATATTATTCAGTGCTTGCAAATTATTTTGTGAATAGTCTCATGAAAATAAAACAAAAAAAGTTCTTCGAGATACTTTTTTTCTAATAGGAAATTGGAAAATATATTTTTATCAATATATCTTTTACGTTAGTTTTAACATTTTATTAAGGAATGAATTTTAAAAACAATTTATATAGGTTATACTTTATAGAACTTACTTTATAATATATACGATTACTTTTATGATTAATTATATTATACGTTAGTTTTTTTTTTTTTTTGTCTTTTTGTTATAAATAGAATCAAATCTCGACTAAAATCTTATAACTGTATTTATAAATGATTATTAAAAAATTTTGAACAGTTCGCAACAAAAAACAAATATTTTTATTTCCACAATTACCGATGATTATTAAAATTTTTCGTTTCATATAGGTTAACTTAGCTATAAAACTATACTACCCTTTTCAACTTTTGTTCAAAAGCATATATAATATCGAATAATATTAAAAAGATTATTCAAATTTTAAAAAATTCAAAATGAATGAGGCCGAATAACACACACATTTAAATAACCTAACATTATTGTTTTATGGCACGCATGCAAGTGATCATTGACAAAACATAAATCTCTTAGAAACAAATGACTAAGTTATCCACCGTTTTCAACCATACAATGCATATTTGAAGGAAGAAATACTAACTGTTTTCCAACAAAATCGATATTCTATTTTGAAACGGTGTAATCAATACCATGCATCCCAATGCAATTTTCTCAGAAGCATGATACATCATTCAGCGAATTACTTCGTCATATTTTCACAATACTATCTTGATCAACCAATCAATTTTCAGAACCTTTAACAGCGTTGAAGTAAGTCTAATTTGCTAGAAAAATGAAGCCTTTTTGAAACATAATTAAACCTTATCGGATATTCGGATATAATAAATTTGAAAAGATTTTGAAATGTCATCCCTTAGTGTAACTTTGACAACAGCGAGTGATCTACTAAACTAATTTTTCATTTTAACGAGAAATATTTCTGTGTAGTTAACTAACAATATATATTTTAATTTATTTTTCTGGCTCTGTAGAAACATACTTTTCGATAGAGTAACTGTAGTAATTATCAGTATTGAAAAACTAATATTTCTTTCTTATTATTCGTTTGTTATTTTTTAAATTCATTATTTTTATATCAAATTAAAATGAACGTATTTCAGTAACTTTTATTAAAAGACATATTAAACTATAATTTTTATAACACTTTTCATGGTTTTTCACTTATCAGTGTGATAGAAAAGTAGCTGTCATCCTCTCTAATTTTATTTTAGTGCTTTTAAAAACGAAATAATTGAAATAGGACTAATTACCAAATTTTAATTTTACATTAATTTCACAAATACGTTTTTTTTTTTTTTTTTTTTTTTTTTTTGAAAAATAAGTTGAATAACAGTCTTACAGATTTATTTAAATTAATTATGAAAAAATAATAAGACTAAAAATCAAAAAGGGGAAATTTATTTTTATTCAACAAGAAAAAAATAATTGGAAGTAATTCATGTTTCACAGGTATATTAATTCATCTTCCTATATTACATTTTCAATAAAATATCTTTTTGACAAAACTTAAGAATTTTTCGTTGCAATATTATACGATGAAAATAAAAATTATTTTTAAAATTAAATTCAAAGGAATATATCGTCACATAATGCACGTAATATAAAACTGTTATCGAAACACAAAGGGAAACTTGTTGATGGGCAATATATTAAAGAATAAATATTGATTCATGGCGTGTTACAATTAAAAGAACGAAAAACAAATCATTTAAGAAGATAATAAAATTTAAAATGTATTATATGACCACTAGGTTCAATAGTAAATTAAATATTTCCTTTGAGTTAGATATATTCATATTTCTAACTCAATAATTCTATTGAGTTTGGTACATTTTAACTTATACGGATTTATCTAGTGTCTTAAGAAATTCTATCGAACGAATAATAACCTAAAGCTAGTTTATTATTTCAACCAATTTGCTTCAGACACAGCAAATTATTATTTACCATAATGTACGAAAACAGACATTTAACATGTAACTTGTATAGGGATTTATATAGCTTATGTAAGATTGATATTCTACAAAAAGTACGATAGTATTGCTGATTTTCAAAAACAAAATTACTATTAAGAAACTGAAATTAAACATTATTTGATATGTTAATTATTTTACTTTATTCTAATGCATGATAGACACAAAAATTAAATTACTTTTATTTTCGTATGCCTTCTGCAAATTCTTCATGTCTAAACAACTACCGTGTAAGGAGACTGATGAACATTAAATCTGTCAAAGCTCCAAATTATTTGTTGGTGTTGTGTGGAAGTTTGGAGAGTGGGTGCCAGCTCAAATGCGTCATTGTCTCCTTACAGCGTCTCACAGTTACGGAATCAGTAACCAAAAACTCTCTTGTTGTTTCTAAGTGTGAAGTCAATAAATATTCAATCAATCAACAATACTTCGTATAAGTCATTTTTTAAACTCATAAAGTTTTGGAAATAATTTGTTATAGTTCTCTCACAAATTTCCTTTAAATTGATCTTGAAAGAGTAGCATAAATTTAAAAGAATGTTGGTCTTGAAATCATTGTTAAAATATTTGCTATCATTATTTTGTTTTTTAAGTTTCAAAAATTATAAAAGCAAGTTGAGTTAATAAAAAATTTTAAAGTTTTCCATATATATATATATACTGCTGTTTGTAGAAAATGCAACACCATGAAAGAATCATCAGAATCAAATGAAATTTAATGCAGAAACGACTTGTACTGATACAAATAAATGATGAAATTTTCAAAACAAAAGAAACAAATTAAGCGTAAGAAATCAGTATTTGGTGCAGCCACCATGCGCTGCAATAAGTGCTGCTATACGACGTGGCATGGAGTCAAACAGATGTTGAATATCTGCTTGAGGAAGAGAATTCCATATCGCTTGTATGCGCAACCAAAGTTCGTCTTTGGAAACTGCAGGACGCGGATCACGAGCGAGACGCCGACCAACCATATCCCACACGTGCTCAATAGGCGACATATCCGGTGAATAAGCAGGCCAAGGAAGAAGTTGCATGCGTTGTGCTGAACAGAAGTCTCGAACAGTCCGCGCAACATGTGGGCGTGCATTATCCTGCTGAAAGATAGCTCCAGGGATGCCTTGAAGGAAAGGAACGACTTCGGGCTGTAGCACTTCACGGACGTACCTGTTGCTATTGAGATTACCCTCAATTCGTATCAAATTGGATCGTCCATGATACGAAATCACACCCCAGACCATAACTCCGGGTGTTCGACCACTATGTCGTTCAATAATACACTCAGGAAGGCAGCGTTGACCGGCATAACGTCTAACACGAACACGGCCATCATGGGTCCACAAATTGAAGCGTGATTCATCTGAAAAGACAACTTGGTGCCAATCAGCTCGCCTGTCTCTGTGCTCAAGAGCCCACTGCCGACGCAGCCGTCGATGATTCGCCGTGAGGGGAATCCTGTATAAAGGCACCCTTGCACGCAATCCACGGCGCAGCAGACGACGACGAATTGACGAAGCCGACAATTGTACACCTGTAGCAGTAGACCAACGTGCTGCCAGCTGCCTGGAGGAAGCTGTGCGATCATTCACCGCCATGCGGAGCAGGTGTCGATCATCGCGCTCTGACGTCACCTTCTGTCGTCCAGTGCCTGTTTTTCGAGTTGTTCGGTGCTCGTCGGTCCACTGCTTCCAAACTCGCATCACTGTGGAACTGTTCCGCTGCATACGAGCTGCTATTGCGCGATAGGAAAATCCTCCTTCTCGAAGGCCGATTATCCTCCCTCGTTCAAACTCCGTAAGTTGCTTGAATTTCTTATTCTTCCGTCGTGGAGGCATACTCAGGTCTCACTAAACGTTTGCCAATAACAAATAATCATAGACTTTTCTCAACGTCCCGCTACAGCACTTTATTTATACGCTTTCAGCATCAATTCAGAGGGCGCTGCGCGCGCCGCGCACGCGCGATGGCTCTGAAACTTTATTAATTTGCATAATATCCTATAATTGACATTTTGCAATTTCATTTGATTCTATTAGTTCAAGGTGTTACATTTCTAGTAACTAGTTTATATCTCTCTCTGTGAAAATGTTAAATGGGAATTGAGATTTAAATAAAAAATACATTTATTGAAGTAAGAGAAAGGGTTTATATTTATTTTTATAATTTACTGTGCAATTTTATTTCTATATTTAAGTTACTTAATTATAAATGGAGATAATCTTACTTAAGAACGAATAAATATAATTATTTTTAAATTTTTCTCGTTTTACAAAAATTCATCTTAATTTAAATTTACTGCAAATGAGTTGAGTGTAAACTAAAAATAACACTGAAAATTTGCTAATTCATTCCAATGGTTCAAAGAATGAATATTTACTGGAATGAATACTTAACTGGAGTTAATTATAGCAGCTTTTGACCTTCATTAAGATAAATTTTCTTCAAACCCTTAAATGATGTGGGGCGTAATAAGTCGATAGGAAGTAAATTTGCCAAAGATTTTAAAGATATAAGGAAATTCACAAACAACGAAGAAAAACTTTATATCTTAACGAAGAAAATCGATTGTAAATATCGACTCTAAAGTAATTTATCTTAAAAAAATATTTAAATTATCTATGATTATATTTTTTAAACAATTTTGCATAACTTATGTATCACAGTTTTTTTTTTTTTTTTAATTCTGAGTAAAGAGAAAAATAACTCAAATTTTATATGTAAATTTAGTCATTGTTTTCACTCGTAAAAGCTGTTTAAAAAAGAGCCTTTTCCATAAAAAGTACTTTTTTTTAGGATTTCATATCGGAAAGTATATTCTATACATAATTCATAAGAGTGTATATATGAAGCCAATTCTTTGCTTCATTCATCATCCATCATTTTTAAGTGTTCCAGAGAAGCTAAAATCAATGTCTATTTTTAAATAGTTTTTTGCATTCGTCTTATAAGTGTATGATATAGAAAATAAACTTTAAAGAAGTGTTAAAGGATGCACAAAAACTAGCTTAAGCAATTTGTTTGCTTAGGTCTCTGTGGTTGAGAAGTTCAGAATATTTTTCAATGGAGGTGATCATACCATTTACTTAAAGGAAACTAATGCAGTACGTACTAACGTCAGACATCACAATCCATCACGTGATGCATTTTTCAAATTCAAATTGGTTCCCGATATTAGCAGATATTCTTGACATAAACATCCGTCATCGACTTTGTCATTTGCAAAGGAATAGAATATAAGTAACCCAGAATGATTCCAGTCCCTTCATAGAGCATTGAAATCAGAATTATGCGAATCGTAAATTAATTCTTTTATTTTTTTGAATAAAAACAAAACTTTGTAGTAACAATTGGTAATAAATAATGCATAAATATGCACCTTACTTATATATTTAAAAGTGTATTAACATGTTTTTTTCTAAATTTCAAGTTTTTTTAACAAGCTAATCAATCTATTGAAATTTTATCCAAACATGAAAGATTATATTTCTGTTTCACTTCTGAGGCATGAAAATGGACTATAAAACACGTAAAAGGATTTTAAAGTGTATACAAGCAATGATGCCATTATATACTTGTAGATAATTATTATTTTGAACATAAATGCGAGGTGTTCTCAACGGAATTTTGTTTAAACGAAAAATATATGCTATCAACTCTTTTTTTCATTTGTAATAGAATCGTCTGTGAAATGTATTCTTTTTTTATTTTCTTACTTCTTATTTCAATGGCGAATAAGTGCTTTCATAAATATAATTTAATAACAATATCTTGAAAATTTCTTCTTGATAGCATCATTTCAAGTTTTAAAAGGAACTGTGTGCGTGTGTGTGTGCAATAGCATTTTAATCTCTTAATTATAGGGCAATTAAAATATCCAATCATTTTAGCCATTTCTGCTGTGTCATATTAAAAATGGTGTATTGAATTATTTAAAGTTTGGGTCACGTTTTAAACCTTCTTTTGTTAATTTCAATTATGTTCCACATTTTACAAAATCTTGTATTAATTCTAATCTTGTATTAAAGATAGATATCTTTAGAACCGAAAAGTTAGAATGATGAAAATAGAAATAAATAAATAGTAAATTTTTTCCTTCCTTTTCATTTTTTCAAGAATATAACCCCCGTAATATTTTAATGCATCCTAATAAGTAATTCCTTAACTCTTTAGTCTTTCAGTAGCTTTAGACTCGAAATAATATGTCAATATAATGAAACTTCTAATTTTAACCATCCCACTCTAATTTATTTCCATTTCAATTGAATGTAACTAAATGTGTCGGAAAGAATAAAAATCAAGAAAATTATATTACACATTTAAATTTTACAAAAATTATTATAAAGTAGTCAGTAATGTTTTAAAGATCTAAATTCTCAAAATCACTTGATTAAAATCACATTTAAATGTTCTTCAAAATTTTGGAAAAATTATTTAGATAAAATCATCTTTATTCGGTGACATATTATTTCCATTACATAAATATATCGTTTTAAATTTAATATAAGCTCCTTGATATCTTTTGGGTACATAATATTTCAGTCAGAAAGAAACATTAGTCTAATTTTAAGAAAATTTGATAAAAATCTTTATCATTGATATCATGAAAAGTAATTAAAAGGCTATAGTATTCTAATTCTTAAAGTCAACAAATCTTCACTGAACCTTAGACATAAATGGCTTTCAAGTAGAATCATCAGATCCTGATTTTAACTATTACTAATATACTAAATAATAAGAATTGCAGCTCTTTAAATATATTGGTGTGTAAATCAAGAGTGGGAGGGGCCGATTCAGGCAGAGTAATTGTCAATAAACTATTCTTTAAAATTACTTATACCGTGGCCAGTAGCTCTAAAGTAATTTTAGAGAAGGGGTTTCTTTCGCAAAGATCCATTGATATTTTCATTTCTTGCAGTGATATCAAAGGGTCCGTGACTTTTCTTGAAAAAAAATTACTAATTAGCTTTATTTTTAGTGACATAAATTTGCTTCTTTCACTGATAGTTGTATCTGTTTCCCACTAACTGTAACATTTTATGTTCTTTTTAAACAAAAATGATAGTTATCTCACTGAATATGTTTTAATGAACGAAATGCTACTTAAATGCCCCAGGGTATTAATTATAATTAAAAACTAATTAAGATGCACAGAACTTTCAGTATATTATTATTTAGTATATTTTATATAGTGTTTGAATACATATTTTTCGTATGTATTGCATAAGGAAATAGGTCTATGAGAGATGTCTTCATCAGTTGTAAAAAAATAGTTCCTGTTCCAAGAATAAAGTCAGAATTAACCAAACTAAGAGAATTCAAGTTCATGGTAAAAGAAAGTCTTAATACTCTTACAGTCAACTAATTTAAACATTTTTTTGATAGTTGTCTCATGTGTTTACAAAAAAAACGTTTTAATGTTCATGATCTTTATATTTCTTTACGTTTTTCAGTATTTGACAATGACCACATCTGCGACCGTAACCAATTTAACATTTAAAGAAAAGTTTCATACAAAGAACCTTATCCATCATTAGCCAAATTTAAGTTTTATAAGTATGTCTTCTAAATATAATACTCTATTGTAATGTGCACAATAGAGATAATTATTGTAAGAATTATTGTAAGAATATTTAATTCGTATGACTCCGTATTATAAAACTTATAAGATATTGGTAAAAGTTTTAACTCGATATTCTCAGACTAATTAACCTTAAATTTAAATTTCTTGTCAGGGGTAACATAATATAAGTCAGCATTTAAGATTTTTTTAGGCTTGGGATATATTGGGTAATTAAATTATATTTTAATTAACAAATATTAAAATATTTGAAATGAACATGCTTTTGTGGTGAATTGTTATTGAAGACTTAATATCTAAAATGAGAAAAAGAATTAAAACAATTTAAGTGGATACCTTTAAAGTAAATGCTAAATGCACAAAAATTTAAATTTGCATCTTAGATAGCATTAATACAAATAACGGACGTTATGCATATAAAATGGCAAACATTAGTATTTTATATCTGTAATCACATTAGGAAAATTGTATATTCAAATATATAAATAAAATATTTTTAATAAAATTAGAAGCTATTATTACCATGAATCATAGTACACAGTTCGTGACAGCTTTTTTATTGATTTATTTCTATTTTTGTGGGGTTTTTTTAATATGACTTTCATTTACGTTTACTCTCTATTTCTTTCTTTTATGCTTTTAGTGTCTATCTTTGTAGCAGTTTTTTGTATTACCTTTGAAGATTTTTTTTTTATTTTGATCTTTATATTGTAGTTTTATTTTGTTTCCACTAATTATTTTTCTTTGATATTTTTTGTTTTGGTTTTAGCTTATTAATAAGTTTTGCATCTTATTTATATTAACTTTATTTAATAATTTTACCCTCGTATTTATTACCTGTTTTGATAAATAGCTTAACACTTTTACGTAGTATATATATAATAAGCTTAAATATTAGCCATGACATTTATAAAATAATCTATTCCATTTATATAAACAATGATTATACATTATTAATGCGTTTTGTTGCATTAGATATTATTACTTGACAGAGCTTTTAAGTCTACCACAACATCACACATAATATAGTATCTTTTGTATAACAGCCTAAACAGGAAAGATTTATGACGACTGAAAGATTTATGATGACAGTTACCAAACCTTATAACGAAAAGCTTTCTGATAATGGGAAATTCATTCATAAGATGTGACTAAATTAATGCCTAACGTTACCCTTCCTTTCCAGTAATATGCAGAGCTTGGGCTAAGACTGCACCAGATTTGGAATTGCAGTTTAATTTTCGTATCAATGTTTTCATTAAATAAATTTGAATAAATATTATCTTTAATAACAGTTTAAAACTGTATCTTTCAGAACCAATAATAAACACATGAAGGGCAAATAAATACCAGTTCTTAAATATTTCAGTATTTCAGAATGATTTCGAGTATATTATAATTTTTATATGACCAGAACTAAGTGTAAGGAACAACATCATCATTTAGTATGTTTTATTTTATCTATTTGAATGCAAAAAAGTACATCTGAAAGCGCAAAAGATAATGAATATATCTGCGGAATTTCATTTTCTCAACGATTTTTGAGAATATTTTCAAATGCCAGAAAACCGACAAACGAATCATTAAAATAACGATAAAAATATTTTTTAAATCCGAAGAAAAATGTAATTCCCCAGATACATTCATTATTCATTTTTGCATTGAAAGAGATGAAATAATATAAATTTGAGGATGGTAGTGTAAATTATATAAGATTGGCACTACGTCCACAAAATTAAATTGGCCGGTTAATTGGATCGGTAGTTACGAAAAGAAGGTTTTCATACGAGAAAGGGGTTTTTAACACTAAGTATTCGCTATCCTGATGGATTCGCTTGTTCTGTGTCAGATGAACCTAACGAAAACGATGAGTGATGTAACTTTTCCCCTCTTTTACGTATATGTTTATGTACACATTATTTGCTTTGTTTTTCTTTTCCTTGCTTTTGTTTTAATTGATTATCTCAAAGAAATTTATTTTTTCCTGATTTTGAATTTATGTAATTGGTGGACATTTGCAGTCTTGAAGTAGCTGTATTCATAAATCAGTTTCTAATTTCATTTCATTGTAAATTTCTTATAAATAAATGCTGTTTTGGAAATCTAATTTTTTTTTTCTGAGTTTAATATTCTTATTTACTCGAACCCAAATTTATTATATTAAAAAGCAAAAAATCTACTGTATATCTCACAGATACGAGACGACCATTAATGCCCCAATAGCAGCGTGACTATTAGAGTGTTAATTATTCGAATGAAAAATTATATTTACCTCTAGAAAGTCATTTGAATAATTCATATCAGACATTAATTCTGAGTCATTATAATAAAAGTTTCATTTAAATTCGGAGAAACGGAAGAAAATTTTCAAGTAACTAAATGAGGATAAATCATACAAGATAAAAAAAAAAGAATAATCTGATTATATTATTTACGAAAACATTTTTGACTGAAACACCATGTATCATAATAACGAATGGTAATCAAACCAAATGAAAATAAGTTATGTCAGAGAGAAAACAAAAGAGCAGCCATAAAAAATATTAATCAAACAAAGAATATCAAGTCTGATAATATTCAATAAATATTAACTTTACAAACACAAAATATCTTTTTATCACATAAGTGATAAAAAGTAGAATTCACCGTTTAAATTTTAAGCTAATCGTAGCCACAATTGATAATTATTTGAAAACTATAGGGTGCTCATAAAAAACACTTTCCCAATATATGAGCCTCTAACAGCCTATACGTTCAACAAATCGAAAGGAAATTTTAAATATATAAAAGTGTGCTCACGAGATTGTGATGATTTTTAAAAAATAGAGCTCCCACAGTTATGCTTATACTAAAAAGATTTCAAAATTTTCGAATGACAAGATCCACTTTGTTCCTGAGAAGATTGATCAGTGAAATGAAATACCGTAAATGGCCTTGAAACAACGTACGTATGACGAAAATTTCCGGCATAAAACATTTTCAAAGAAGAGATTGCAAAGAACCAAAGATCACACATAAAAAATTTTCTTTTTTATCCTGTGCCCTTCTACGGCATTTCTGCCATCATTCGAGCAGCCCAGTATAACGATGAATATGTTTAAAAACAAGAGTAAAGTCTTTCATTAGCCTCAAAAGAATTGTCAGCTAAAATCTTTAAGATTTCAGGGCAGTCCTTGAGGTGACCACCATCCATATCACCATGATGGTACAGATGGCAACAAGCCGAATCCTTCACTCCTATCCTTTGTAAATGTTTTTGTAGGTAATCATGCCCAGTTGTCATCCAAAAACAAGCGACTCCAATAGCCCTGGGCAAGGAACTAGGGATTTTGATATTTTTGTTGAGCAGAGTTTTCCACCTCTATCCATAGGTGCTTCAACATACAGGGAAATTTTGTTACCTATAGATTTACTGTGGATTATTTTTTTGATATTACTTAGAGGTAAAGAAGAATTTGGTTGGTTCATAAGAGCCAGACTTGGCTAGTTTATCTGCCAGCTCATTTCCAAAAATATTGCAATTACTTGAAATCCACTAAAGAGCAACATGGTCTTTTATTTTCACCAGTTCATATAACTTTGTTTCGCAAGAATGAACTTGAGCATTTTGACTGTAATTCAAATTAGAAAGTGAAAGGATAGCAGCTTTTGATTCTATAAATAAAACAATATTTTGGTTAATGCTATTTCTTAATTCTTCGATTGCATATGCTGTAGCCGGCACATAGAGGAAGCACATTGACGTAATTTGCATAATTCACATGGATAAACAGTAGAACCAATCACAAAACAACACGTGCAAATGCATTGCTTATAGAAAACCTTTAATAAGCAGATTCTTCAACCAGGTGCTCGAACAAGATAGCATTTACAGGTAAACAACGAGGGGATTTGATGGAGCAGTTTCATCTGATAGGGGGAAATGATGCCAATGCAGAGAGAGTAGTTCATCGACGGAGAATTTAAACAGTAGGATAAGATACAGGTCATGTTCCTTAAAAACTTAACTTGATTTGGAAAACAAATTTGAAGAAACTGAATATACATACTATTGACCACCATTTAGGTGACCATTGTTTCTTTTGTAACTGTTGAAGAAGTGATTAATATGATTACTTCAGGTTCCTTTCATACTACAAGAAATGTTGCCCACAATTTGGATGCACCGAAAAACTACGGTCCTTGAGCTTCTACTCTCCTTAAGCTTCTACTCGTGAGGATTTTTAAAATTTTTTCCTCGTCAGATGTGTTGAAAATAGCAAGTGGATTCTGCTGATATGGTGGACGGATGAGGTATGTTTCTTATTAACTGGGAATGTTGATTTCAAGAACTGTGTTCATTATGTTAACGAAATTCTTCGCTGTATGACACCTGTACCTTTCAACGAAGCTTGAGGGGTCTCAGGGGTGTTAAACTTCAAATTTTTCAATTTTTTGAAAAAAAATATATGTTGTTCTTCATTTCAAGCTGAACATTTTGATACCATCCATTTGACGATACTCAAAAAACTTGAAAAGTTATTTGAAAAACTCCAAAGTGTGTTTTGGTAAGATCAATGTTTAAATGGACAGATGCCACGCCCACAAAATTTTAGTTTCTGTTTACATTTCTTTGTTTTACTTCTAAGTCAGCCTCATTAAAATATTTTAATCGCTGAGACTTATCAGAAAGAAGCCTGCAACTCTACACAATGTTTATACTTGCTTTATTTCGTTTTGCTAATTTTCGCACGTTGTTTGAACACAATTTTGAGCACTAATATAAGCATATTCTTTACCCATTCTTGACTTGAGAAATGGATAATATTTCTTCGATAAGACCATCTGGAAAGCGTCCAAAGAAAAGGAGATTCTATGAGAACCAGTTTATTAAAAAAGGTAAAAATAATTTACCATTTGAGAAAGTCTTACCAACGATTGATGTAAACACAAAATCTGCTTCCAGCAGGAAGTTGGCTTGTGTTCAGTTTTCTTTGGAAGATAATTTTTCTGCGATAAGTGAAAATTTTAAAGGGTATAGAATACTAGACCACATGTTGGTTTTTAATTCTATTCTGTCTGTGTCAAGTTGCACTAAATGCCATGGACCAATGAAAATAATTGAGAAATCAAGGCGGGGTTTGTCTTCTTGTTTTCAGATAGATTGTAAAACCTGTGGGATTGTCAGCTCTTTTACAAGCTGTGAAATGACTGGCAATAAAAAAGAATGCTCCGGAAATAAATAGAAGATCTGCTTTGGCAATGAGATGTATTGGCAGAGGTTTAGAAGACTTAAAAACATTCTGCACTATGATGAATCTTCCTGCTTCTTTCGAGCAAAACTCTTATGATGCTATCAACAACAAACTATTGCATGTTACGAAAGAAGTAGCAGAAGCAAGTATGAAGAGAGCAGCGGAAGAAGAAAATCTTCGTCTCCTGATAACATCCTTACAATCAGCAGTGATGGGACTTGGAAGACGAGAGAACACTCCTCATTAATTGGAGTGTGCTCTGTGATAGGTGCAGAAACGGGTAAAGTTTTAGATAGGGAAGTACTATCGTCTTTTTGTAAAGGATGTGATCATTACAAAGGCATTAAATTTGGTCCGAAGTACAAGAAATGTCAGAGAGACCACAGGATCTCATGCAGAAAAAACTATTCTGGCTCTGCGGGTAAGATGGAGATAGATGGAATGTTGAGAATTTTCAATCGTTCCGAAAAGCTTCACGATTTGAAATATTCCAACCATATAGGAGACGGTGATACTAAAACTTTCAGTGCTTTTTCTGAAAGCAAACCGTATGGGAATGACCATCTAATTCAGAAGGTTGAATGTGTTGGTCAAGTGCAAAAGCGGATAGGCACAAGACTTAGGAAGCTTATATCAATACATGGGAAAAAGAAGTTGTCTGACGGTAAAATTATTGGAGGTAAAAGCAGGCTGACTGATAGTTTGATTGATAAACTTACCCATTACTATGGGAATGCTATTCGAAGCAACTCGACAAGTGTGAAAGGTATGAGGAAAGCTATTTGGTCAGTTTGGGGACACTCATTAAGTACAAATGATGAACCCCTGCATTGGTTTTGTCCAACAACTCCAGATACATGGTGTAGAAATAACGCTGCAATTAATAACAATACTCAGGCAAACTACAACCATAAAAATCTCATTGCTAAAGCAGTACGTGATGTTATAAAGCCAGTGTTTGCAGATTTATCTCATCCAACACTACTGAGAAAAGGCTTAGGTGGCAAGACGCAGAACCCAAATGAATGTCTGAATTCATTTATATGGAAATTTTGCCCGAAGACAGTTGGTTCTGGTCTCCAAGTTGGTTCTGGTCTCCAAGTTGCAGAGATTGCAACAAATCTGGCCACCAGCATTTTCAATGATGGTAGTCAAATACTTATTTTTGTAATAGAAAAGTTTGGCTTAAAAATGGACAAGAATATTTGCTTATCACTGGCTGAATGTGACAAACGAAGAATCAAGACATCGAAAAAACGGAGTTTGGCATCATCTTTTGAGGCACGCAGAGCCAAACGAATGCAGAAAACTAAAGAAAGAGAGTTGTTAGAGCAAAAGGAAGGCACGGTTTAAGATCCAGGAGCAGTTCAATATGTAAGTTTCAAAATTTAATTTTATAATTGAATTTTATAAATTTAAATGCATTTTTCTCAGTTTGAGTTTTTTTCACTTACGCGCAGGATATTTCAAAACGTATAATACTTAAACACTTAAAAGTTTGTATATATAATAAGTACAGTAAACTCTTTCAATTCAGCCTAAATTTATTGTCATATACTTATTATTTTTATAAAAATTGGAAAATATTTAGTTTTTTTAAAAATGTTTAAAATTTTGAAATATTTAATTTTTTTAAAAATACTTTTAAATATGTATTTAATTTTGAATGGGTTGATATTTAAGAGGGTATATTTGATTTTGAAAATCAACCTTTTGCAAGTACTTAGAACTAATTGTGCTGAAAATATCTTGCGCGTAGTGGAACTTACTCAAAATTTCTGAAATAAATTTTGATTGTTTTTGTGGCCTCATAACATAAAAAAGTAATAATATATTTCATGTATTTTACATATATTTTAAACCTCATACATCTGTAAAGCATGTGTAGAAATATCAAATTATTTAATATAAACTTAAATTAGTTATAGTTAGTAAAATCTGTATACATTTTCAGCTGTCGAGAAAAATTTAACACCCCTGAGACCCCTTAAGAAATTGTGTGGTACAGCATCTCAAACCCATTCGTTATTGGCCCATTCGTTCTTCACTTCCTCAGGTATGGAAACGCGTTCCATCTGAAGTACTCGGTATACACCAATGTATCAGAATTGCTGCAGCAAAATGTCGTTAACGCCATTGTACTGATGTAAGACGATGCTCTTTCACACACACTGTGAAACAAGTGTTCAACAAGTGCTGTAACAGCACTTTGGAGATAGAGTCATCTTCCGTAACTTAGGAAATTCGTGGCCACCACGATCCTACGACATCACACCGATCGATTTTTGGTTCCAAGGTTATCTAAGAAGTACACATCGAATCTACAAGATTTGTCAGGATTTAAAGATGCCCTAAAATGGGAAACTATATAAATTCCTCCTGCGTTGCTACATTCTTTATTGACATCAAGAGTCTAGCGCGTGCATTGCATTATCGTCTGTGAAGGTGGACACGTTGAATACTTGTAATTCTAATAAAACAAATTCCCTCTCCTTTTCCCCTCTTTCTCTCTTTTCCGTCCTTTTTTCCTCTCCTTCAATTGTCTTTTGTTCTTTGCAATACTCCTTTTTGGAAAGATTTTACACCGGCAATTTTTGCCTTGAGTGTATTGTTCCAACGCAATTTATGATTTTTCAATGCACTGATCAATTTGCTCGTGAAATAAAATGTGTGTTGTCATTCGAAAATTTCGCAACTTTTCCATTGTAATCATAACCGTGAACCATGAGAGCATTATTGTTTCAAATCATCACAACCTTGAGATATCATAACCTTCAAGTAACAATATCTGAAATTTCCTTTCGATTGATTGAGACGGATATGTTTCTAAAGATTCATAAATCGGAAAAGTTTTTTATAACAATCCTGTACATTCACCTGTATACCAGGTGCTTCAAAAGTTTGTTAGGAAAGGAAAACACGGTAAAAATAGATATATTGGTCAGAGGGACATGAAATTTTCAGATTTATATTCACCGTCGTAGACATTTGTATAATACTAAAAAGAAATTTCAAATATTGAATAACATGATACAGGTAATACATGATAATACATGATAATGAGGTACATGATAATGTTGATAATACAGGATGATAAAACATTGCATTTAAGAGCCTTACACATAACTCTCACACAACACAAAATTAGGATACAAAAACATTACTAAATATTGAATGCACTTTTTAAATATGAAAAAATAATAATTCTTCGTAATGTTATAGGGACTGAAAAATACACATAGTACCTATTCTTTACATATACAAATTTATCATCTAGCGTCATATGATACGAGTCGGGAATGCAAACTATGGGTTTGTGTCCTTACTTTCATTAAAAGACACCATAAGGCAGAAGGAAGCAGCCATTCAAGTTGCTATTGCATTCCATACTGCCATTTTCAGATACAATAAGGCGACGGCATTCAGTATTGGGATGCGGTGGTGTAAATATTCAGCATTTGAGACTATAAATCATGTTAAATAAAATGTATCATTTCAAAATTATTACCTTTCTTTTGTATTTTCCTCATCTCAATTGGAGTAGTAAAGTACCCTCTCATTATCGATATTTTAAACTTTTTCTTCTTATCATACAAAATCGCCCTGCAGTGCAGACAATTGTAAAAACTGCATGTTTCTCTTGCTCTTATATCTTTTCCTCCACGTTTTAATTTCGATACACCCGGTATTACTAGCTTTCTGATAATTAATGCTGTAAAAAACTGTTTAAATGTTATATTTTGATTCTTTAACATATTTGATTATTCTTAATCCGATATCAATTCATTGAATTAATTTAGCAAATAGTGTTAAAATTTTCTTAAAAAAAATTCAATAGAAATTGATCATATCATTTCATCATTCAAAAGGAATATTTTATGAAATGTCCATGTAAAAAGTATCCTTTGCTAAGTTTTAATTTGTATAAATTTTTTGAGAATAATATAGCTCAGTTAAACTAAAATATGTTGTACTTAGCACTGCTTACGCTTCACAATATTTCATGATGAGGTACAGAACAGTTAAAATGTTATGAAATGCAATATTTAAAGCTACAATGGTTAAACTCCCCGCTATTTTCTATTCAAAGGCAATTTTTAAAATTCACTTTACGAGATACAAAGCTAAATTTGAGTACCTAAAATTGCGTGTGTATTCTGTATCATGCCTTAACCTTTCATCTTCTGATTCCAAGAAAAGTTTAAAACTTTCAGGTAAAAAATAGTAGGTATACAATCACAGTTGGTATAAAATCATCAATAAACACTCAAATCGAAAATAAACATTCAAAAGCGAAAATCATACTATTCTGAAAAAGTTCTAATTTTATGATACATTATGTCTGATTATGATGTGTTATTATGTAACTATTATTTAGCCAGATAGTCGCCAAGGTGATGCATCTGTTATTGTCTAAATTGTGCTACCTGTGTTTTGTCTTAAAAACTTACGAATAAATTGTCATTTGTGGTTATCCTCCGAAATTATATTGATTTTTCACTCTTCACAAGAAAAATTTATATATAAATATATATATATATATATATATATATTGTTACTATTAAGTGCCGTGCATCTGTTATTGTCTAAATTGTACTACCTATGTTTTGTCTTAAAAACTTATGAATAAATTGTCATTTGTGGTTATGACAATTTATTATGACCACAAATGACAATTTATTCATAAGTTTTTAAGACAAAACACAGGTAGCACAATTTAGACAATAACAGATGCACGGCACTTACACAATTCAATGACACAGGTACAGGAACAAAACACGCATTAAGTACAGTCACAGTTATTACACAGCAACGCTCAGCTCACCAACTTATTACTCTTCACTGGGGACAGCCTCCGCAGTAATATTTTACACATCCAGGAATGGCTGCGACGATTCCCATTAGATACTTCTTTACAAATTAGGCTTCTTTTCAAATCCCCCCCCACACACACATGCTTTACTTCAAGTGCCAACAGCATTCCGTCGATCCCTCGATCGATCTCCTCAATTAAGTCTCCAAAGACAGACTCTCCGTAACAGTTCTGCTAAATCCAGGCCTAATCTCCAGCAAATTCCCTTGGCCATGATTTCCCGAATTTCTACAAATCAGACTCCACAGATAAACTGATTCTGTACGCAGACTGATCCCTCAGACTGGCTCCTCCGACTTTAGCTCTCGGCATATTTTTTCGTTTCTCAGCCAGGTGTGATGACACATAAGAAAATTCATGAAAAGTCCGTAACTTTCTTCCCAAATGATTTTTCGTCTAGAAACTTGCATCTTTCAGATCTTTCCATTTATCGCCAAGCCGCCAGATAGTCGCCAAGGTGATGAGCTCATTTCCTAAACTTTCATTTTTCTCACTGGCTCTTCAGTAAAAAGAAATGTGTTGCAGAGAAGTATCAAGCATCAACTAACGTTCGTAATATTAATAACAATATAACATTATTCTTAACAGAAAGTAATAGAATTGTCTCTAATATTAACTCCAAGTATTAGAAACTATCTCTCTATTTATTGAGAATGAGCTTTAGCTAGAATTATATTTCACAAATGTAGTATAATTTCAAATAAGAACTACGCATGCTGAATTACTTTTATTTCAGTTCATTATTATCTGCGTTTTTAAACTGGTCTAAGAACTATTCAATTAATCAGCTCTTTTAAATATCATTTTATATTATTATCAAATACTTTAATATATATTGCATTATATCAAAATTCTTGGTATTAGCAAAAAAAATATTTTTCTCACTTGAGAGCAAATACAGTGGTACCTTGAGATACGAATGTCCTAACATACGACTGTCTTGAGATACAACATGAAATATTCTAAAATTTATATCTCGACATACAACGAAAAATTTCAGATACGAATTTGCGATGTGCAATAATTGCATAGATGATCCCTAGATGGTAGAGCGTTCGCTCAGCTTTCCTCCCGCCGCTTCTGCCCGCTATGTTGCTCTGTTTGGTTGTTGAGACCAGAGTCCTCTGTATAGACGCCACGATGTGTTATTCGCTTTGTTTGTGCCTGTTTTTCGTGTCATTTTGGATAGTATATATACTGTACTCTGCATATTTTGTTATTTTTAACCATGGATCCCAAAGTTAAAGACAAAACTGGTGAAAAGAAAACGCCTAAGAAAATGATCTCAATGGAAGCGAAACATGAAATTATTGCAAAGCATGAGCGTGGCGTTCGTATCATCGACTTGGCAAATGAGAATGGCCGCAATCTTTCTACAATAACCACGATCATCAAGCAGAAGGAAGCGATAAAGAAGCTGTAACCTTCCAAAGGCGTCACCATTATTTCAAAGCTACGAACTAATATACATGATGAGATGGAACAGCTACTTTTATTATGGATTAAGGAGAAGCAATTGGCAGGTGACTCTGTTTTTGAAGCGATTATTTGTGAGAAGGCTGGCGCCATCTTCCAAGACCTCAAGCGTGATGTAACCGAGATGGAGGGAGAATCATCGCAAGGCGTTGAGGGGTTCAAAGCTAGTCGTGGCTGGTTTGACAATTTTAAGAAACGAAGTGGCATTCGTTCAGTTATTCGTCATGTAGAAGCATCTAGTGCAGATATTAAGGCGGCTGAAAATTTCATTAAGGTTTTTGAAAACCTCATTAGTGAAGAAGGATACCTACCGCAACAAGTGTTCAATTGTGACGAAACAGGGTTATTTTGGGGGAAAAATGCCTAGGCGCACGTTTATCACGGCTGAAGAAAAGAGTCTACCCGGCCACAAGGCTATGAAAGATAGGCTAACACTTGCCCTTTGCGCTAACGCTATTGGGGACTTCAAAATAAAACCGTTGCTAGTCTACCACTCGGAAAACCCAAGGGCCTTCAAAGCTTATAATGTTATGAAAGAAAAAATTATAAGTTCTGGGGCGTGCAAACAGTAAAACATGGGTGACCCGTCAGTTTTTTATTGAGTGGATGAACATAGTTTTTGGGCCTTTAGTGAAAAAATACTTAATCGATAATGGTCTTCCGCTTAAGTGTGTCCTTGTGTTGGATAATGCTCCCGCTCACCCTCCTGGCCTTGAGGATGATCTTTTAGATGAATTTAAATTTATTAAAATTGTCTATCTGCCACCCAATACAACGTCTACCCTTCAGCCATGGATCAACAAGTTATATCCAATTTTAAGAAACTTTTCACGAAGCATCTTTTCAAGCGTTGCTTCGAAGTTACCGAAAATACGAACCTAACATTGAGGGAGTTTTGGAAGAATCATTACAACATTGTGATCTGTCTTAAGCTTATAGATATTGCCAGGCAGGGTGTTACCAAAAGAACATTGAACTCAGCTAGGAGAAAATTATGGCCAGATGTTGTTTTAAAACGAGAGGGATTTAAGGGATTTGAACCTATTGAGGAGGAGATCGTATCCATTGGTCGCTCCATGGGTGTAGAGGTTGACGAGGCAGATGTTGCTGATCTCATTGAGGAGTATGCTGAAGAACTCACGACGGAGGAGCTGAAGGAGTTACAGAAGATCTCCCACTCGGGGGTAATGATGGAACTCAGCAGTGAGGAGGAGGTCGAGCCGGAGGAGAAACTTACTTCACGTGAAATTAGTGATATCCTTGGCAAGTGGCAGGAAGTGTCTGATTTTGTGGAAAAAAGACACCCAGAGAAGTTGTCTACAGGGAGAGCGAGTACCTTATTTGATGATAGGTGTCTCACATTCTTTCGTAACATTTTAAAAAGAAGGCAGAAACTTACCTCTCTTGATTGTTACCTTGTGTAGGTCTCACGCAGTGAAATTCAGGAAAGTGAGGCCAAAAAGGCCCGACGTTAAAGTGATGATTAATAAACATTGTGTGTTATTAATATATTAATAAATAAATTAATAAACTTTATGTGTTATTATTCTTTTATTTATATACAAATTGTGTATATTATATGTAATTTAACATTATTTTAAATGGGAAAAATTGCTTTGAGATATGATTTTTTTGCCATACGACGATGATGACAGAACGAATTAAATTCGTATCTCAAGGTACCACTGTACTTTTCTTTGTTGAATTTACTCAATTCTAATTTTAAGGCCATCTTTATTCTTTCAGAAATTAAGTTACTCATAAAAACTTAATTATGCTCTTTGTAAAGTTATACAGTAACTTATCTATCTTAAAAACAATCTTAGTTTTCAATTAAAAATGTCTTTTTACGTGAAGTATTTCTTTAAACCTTTGAAAAAATCATCAAAATTTGTTAAGCGTCTTTTTCAGTAAGCTGAGACTTCATCATGTGTAACGATATAAAATATTTTTTATTTCAAAACTAATTCTCTTCTTTATAGAACATGAGACTTTATTTCCTAAGCTACAAAGTAAAAATATGCCGTAAGTAAAGCCTCTATCATTTGAAACAGCACAGCAAATGTTTAGTTTTTTGTCTTTCTCGCGTTTCCAAAGAAAAAAATTCTGTATTATATTGAATAAAAGTAGTTCTTTTTTGTGCTTAAAATTAAACTACAATTGTTTGATATTCTTATGGTACTTAATACATCACGGTACTTAAATACATAATCAGAATTGCTTCAGAGTTTTGACTTAAAAGAGAAAATTTAAATTAAACATTGAAATTTTATTTTTGCCAATGCTCGAGAATATAAGTTAAATTAAGCACAATAACTTATTCCTTTCTACCATATAAATTTAAAAATTCTACTATATAAAATTAAATTTTTCTCAATTTCTTTAAAATTGAGAAAAGATATTAAACACGTTATACATACA
>BMAW01103624.1:0-19852 GCA_019974015.1 Nephila pilipes
TTTTGTGCAATTATTTAAATGCGTGATGTCATGAAGTAGTTTTAAAAGGGAAGGGAAAAGCTGTAAAAATTACAAATTAAATTAGATTCAAAAAAGAGCTCAAACGCAGAATTTATAGAGTCGTTAAGAATTGAGTTATTTTTTTTTTTTTTTATTTTCGTAATGGTCACCGCTGCTGGAACATAGAAGGAACATTGTTAATAGTTCATGGGAACCAAACTGAGATCTTAAGGGAATAGTTTATTCATGTAATTTATTAACATTAAAGTGAAATTGTGTCATTATAAAAAGTTATTTTTGAGTTGCTGATTTCGTATCATTGTGTCAGCTTAATTACGATTTTCATGTAATTCGTCTTATAAGGTTATAAGTGTCAAAAGCATTTAAAAATTGATATTTCAAAGTTAAATATATATTTTAAATCTTGAATTAAACAAAAAAAGTTTTTTTTAATAGAGTTTAATGAAATGAGTAAAATAATAAATATAATTTTAAGAAAATTATAACTTATGCTATAGAAACTGCTTAACAGTATATAAAAAAGTTTAATAAATGGATTCCATTAGTATTATATTATTTATGAATTCTGAGTTTCCCACAACTATGTAAAATAATACAAGAAACATTCAAATAGTTGTTTCTCAAACCTGTAAACATGATGATTTTAGGCTTTTAGGTTTTAATATCTATTTCTTATAAGTGATAATATTTAAATCTTATTATCATTTACAGCTGCAAAAAGAAAATTGTATTGCGAGTAATCCGTATGATTTTTGAACTAAGAACATCAATCAACATTATTCGTTACTGTATTAAATATAAAATAATGAATGTTTCATTATTTTATATTTAATTAGATAATAATTAAAAATATTAGAAATATATCAGTTTTAAATTGAAAAAAAGTTACATAAATAACTAAAATTACTCTTATGATTTGTAAGAATTTTAAATGAGGTTTTATTTTACGATTATTTCAATTTATGTACTATTGCTGAAAAAAAAAGAAGGAATTGCATAAATTCATAGTTGAGGAAATTTTGCCTCTTCAGTCAGAGAATTAAATCCATACTGCTATTTCTTTCTTTCTGTACAACATTTTTATTGCATTTCTAATTTCTAAAAGGATGAAACAACAACAAAATTTATACTTCTATTTTGATGTTTTAATATTTAATATATTTTTCTTACTTTTATTAATGTATTAGTATCAACTGCAGAGACTACACGTGCAATACTTTTTTAATGTTAGGAAAATTAAAGCTGTTTTTACATTTTGTCGTTTAGTATTTATTATTTCAAAATCGTTCACTTTGAAAAAAAAATAATGTTGCCCAACAAAATAAAACTCTTTTTTAAAGCAATCGGAAATACAAGATTAATTTACAGATGAAAGATTTCAAAAGCCGCTCTATAACTATTTAAAATCTATAAATAAAATAAAAAATCCACGAATGAATAAAAGAAAAAACGTCGTTTTACTAATGGTTATATTTTTAAAACAAATAATTAGTTAAAATCAAATTGAAGTGTATAACCAACCCAACAGAATTTCTTTACATTTTGTAAATTATCCTATTTTTAATTTCCTAAAAAGCATTTTTTATTCTATTATTCATATGCTTTTTGTGACGAATTATGGCAAACTTCGTTGTTGTATTTTTTGATGCAATTAATCTAGTTTTTGAAATACTTCCCAATAATAAATATAAAAAAAGGTACATTTTATTTTTATTTTTTTCAAACATCATTATTTGATTCTGCAGCGACGATGTAACTGTTATTTCAAAAAGGGTATTGAAATAAAAAAAAAAGCTAAATAAATAGCTGAAATAAAACACTATTGCATCATCATTTAAATGTTTCCCAAGTTTTTGAAGAATTATAGCACATTTTATGAATGTATCATTTCTACTGGAATCTTTTTTAGTTACTACGTAATGATTACCATGGAAGTTTTCCTCCACATACGACTAATATTTGACTCTAACCTTTTAAACTGAAGAATGGAGACTACATATTTTAATAATATTTCAGGAAAAATACTGATTACGCTATAAAAAAATATTTCCTGGATAATTTAGACTACCGATAATCATTTCATTTTCCAAATGCAAAATGTAAGGAACATGTGATGTGTTTTTACATGCCTTTTCTTTTGAAAAAGTTCACGAAAGGTTATTTGAAAGTTTTGGGACATACTCATAGCACATTTCAGATTTAAGGCAAAAAAATTTTAAAAATAATTTATGCTTCGTTTTAAATCATTATTTTTTGTTTCTAAGTTTGTTTTGTTATAATCATTATTTTTTTGGTATAAAGTAATAAATGTGCTCAGTAACTCATACAGGAAATAATTTGTAACTTTAATTCGAAAACCATGCTTTAAACGTAGTAGGTTACCTTAACTTATTTAGAATATTGAGACAAAGGGATGTATTTAATAATTTAGGTACATAATCTCAGCTAATTAAAATTTAACTTTTATATATGAAATTTAAAATAAAATTGGTATTACACTGTAGAGTAAATGTATTGTATATTAAATTAGGACAAAATCAACTTACACAAACTGTCATGAGAAATATATTTAAATATGACTACCTGTGAATACGCTAGTGCCGCCAGAAAATAAATACTAGTATATACCAGTTTTTCTATAAAAACAGATTCCACAATGATAATCTTAAGCAAGAAAGATTTATACATTATAATTATGGAAAATAATACAATGTTGTGCATTTATATGAATATGTTCCAAAACCATCTTTGATACTTATTTATCTTAATTATGAAATAAAACACCAATAGAAGATCGGCTCTTGTATGCTATCACTGAATCGATTAGTAATACAAAACATGATTGAAAATCATTGCCTCCATGTCCAAAACTTTTTTTTTCATTTGTAAGTCGATTTTCAAACTTCTTGTTGCATTTAAAAACACATGTATTTTTCCTGTAATGTTTACTTTTTCTTTTTCCTTAGTGTCATTCATGTATTGAAAGATGGAGAAGATCGTCACTCCTACATGAAAATGAATTAGAAGCATGTGACGTGTCATTGCACTTGACTTTGTACATAGACTTCTTCACGTCTTCCCAAAGATAAAAGTATACCTTAACTTTTGAGTGCTATGGGTCTTTCCTGTTTCCTAATCAAAAATTGCCAAACAATGCAATAGTGCTTGTCTTATTCCCCGTTCAAAAATGCCAAGGAGCACTATTGCACTGTTTTCTGTTCATATGCTATAAGACTAATTCTATCCGATTAGAGTTAGTATGATATTCTTCTGAGCTTAAGTAGAGTCACTAACATATTGAAATCATATAGAAATATAATTTAAATATTTTATTCAATATATAAAAGTATGTACAGTAATACGTTTACAACTTTTTTTGTGTAATTTATAGTATCAGTTTACCATAAAACACGCATCGTCAGAAACGAAGCGTGCTGTGATTGTTTGTTTTACAGTCTAAAGCTCTGACACGTTTTGAACAGAGCAGAAAATCACAAAAATGCTAATTGATATGGTTAAGATATATCTTTTTGGTTCTGAAGTCGTGCTGAAAGCAGCTATTAAAGTATAGTGTAGAAAACAACCACTGGTTGGAATTTATGTAAAAGTGTAGACTCCATTAACATAAAAGACTCATGCTGTTTTCAGGCATAACAGGAACTGTGAATGTCGGGTAATAAAAACAATTATCGTCATGAAGACATTATTTTATAATCAAACCTCAATTTAACAGGTAGATCAAGTCAAAAATTATTTAAACAATAGAAATTAAAAAATGTGTTCATATTTAAATTTGTGTGGCAGGAATGTCTTTCTTTGAAATATATTTCGTTACAGCATGAAAAGAGCTGACATTCATTGCTGAAATGAATGAAATATTATGCATTTCAATATAATGAATTATTACGCATCAAAATTATGAATGGTTGTTCTGTAAAAAGACGATTACACAAAAATTAAGCAGGGGATAATTTCAAATTCTTAGAACTTTGGGTGAAGACATTCGTCAGAGCATTCTCTCTGCAGGCCGACATTTAATGGACGTAATTAAAAAAAAACGATAATGTGAGAAGACATAGTGTCTGACATTCCACATTAACGTTTATCACATTTAAAATACATTATTCATATATAAAAATATTTATTTCTCTTCGTCTGTTTGTTTGTGCTTAGCTATTTCAATAGATTTCCGTACTTCTGACCTTGTATAATGTAGAACATATTGTATTAGGGAAAGAATTAACTTACACAAACTTTGAGAAGCAATATAATTGAATTTGCTGACTGGTACAGTCACAAAATTCAGACTAAAAATATTTTTTCAAATAAAAACACCTCAGTTTCGTTCTTATATTTAAACATAAGGAAATATAAGAATTTAAGTTTCCTCCTCAAGTTTCTTGTTAAAAGCTTCCTTTAACAAGAAACTTGAGGACTTAGGATTCAAAAAACCGCAGAATTGAGAATATTAGAAGAATTTTTTTTTTGTTTTTTATTTTCGTTATTTGATTACAACTCAAAATTATGAAATATCCTCAATAGAA
Organism: Nephila pilipes; assembly: GCA_019974015.1. Lineage (NCBI taxonomy): Eukaryota > Metazoa > Arthropoda > Arachnida > Araneae > Nephilidae > Nephila > Nephila pilipes. The sequence goes on from BMAW01103624.1 coordinate 4,566, forward strand.
AGTGCATTACATCTTACATGGCCTCATTGATTTGGAACTGAACCTAATAATAATCCATTATTTATTAGTTAAATAAAGTTGTAAGTTATTAATGCGATGTATAAAGAATGCATTTATATTTAAAATTTATACAGAAGATGTAAGAATATGTTTCAGTGAGATATATTTTGTCACATCTGGAAAGGAGCTGACATTCCCTTTTGAAATGAATGAAAGTATTATGCATTTTAGTATAATTATTTGTGAATCGTATATCCATATTGTATTTTCTAGTCAGTGTTAAAGGAATGGAAACTTAAAGAAAAACGAATAATAACGGAAAGGATTCTTCGGAGATGACACAGACATCTGGGAACTCAGAGATTGATGATTTTTGGACAGAGTGAATCTTACTCTTTGCATGGGCAGTTAAGAATTCAAAATCACTTTTTGAATTTCACTAGCTCAGAAAATTGCTATTGTTAACACATTTTTTTTAATAAAAAGATTAATTTAAATGATCTATTAATAATTAATTATTTCCGGTTTTTAATTATATGAAAAGCATTGTTTTTACTATTTTGAATATGAATTGAAAACTCAGATGCACCCAGATTGAGCAAACAGATTGAACAATAATGAATTTAGTTTGAAGAAAAGACTTATTAATATTATGAAATAATATTCTTCATTATGAAGTAGGTATATATTTATTTTCTGTGTGTTATAAAGTTTAGAGACACTTTGACATATTCCAGTTATAGGGAAACTGTCAAATTAATGGATCAAATGCACAACATAATTTAAATATAAAATGCTTCGTTAAACGGAAAACAGCATAATGTTCTGAATTATGTAAGATGAATATGTGATAAAAAATACGAATCAACCACATTTCTGATTTGCTACAAATATTTTAATAATTTTTAATTTTGCATAATAATTCATTCAACACGAAATGGAAAGAGTTCTTAAATGAAGGGCATTAAAAAGTTTCTGTTACTTTTTTTAGTATTTATAATTTGTTTCTTAGTTTTGCTTAATACTTTTGATTGCATTCAGCATCAGTAGAATTGTGGTGACTAAAATTCAATTAACACATTTGAACCGTAAAAAATACTTCTACGAGAAACTAAAACCAGAAAATACATGTCTGAATTTTAGAAATACTCAAAAGTCAGATGAATGCAATAGATGTAGAACGATGACAGAAATTTTTTTTCTTCTGAGGTATTAAATCCAATTCTTACAAAGGAAAACTGGTCTTTTAGCCTTGATCAACATCAAATAACTTTGAGTCATAAATTTAAATATACCATTCATACCACTATGCAAAAATAGCCTCTAAATTCCTTAATAATTTTTTTAAAAAAAACATTTCTGCTCATAACCCAGACTCATAAATCAATATACCTAAAAATATTCTGATTAATTTCTAATTTCTCATCCCTTTTCGAATTTTAATGCTTAAGTCCTATTTATTCTAACATCACATTTCTTCACCAATCGTAATTTAACCTAGAATCCATTATATCTCATCATAATGTCCATATATCTCACACAAAAAAAATTCCTCACTTATTCTAAACACTGCTATTCTTATACACTTAAAATACGCAGTTCTGAGGAAGGGAAACTGAAGATTCAATCACAAAAGTTCACGAAATGAGGAGATTAAAAGCCGTAAGACACATGTGCTTCAAATTAATTTGACAAATTTAAATTTAAATAGAAAGAAGTGTGTTAGAAAATTGTTTGTTTTTAAATCAGATGAAGAAAATGCACATTTTCAACACGTTAAAATTTAGAAAATAGAACAAAAAGAAAATTGCAAAAAAAATTTATACGTTTTTACATATTGTACTTAATACTTATTTTTACTAAAAGTCAGTAACGTCTGTCATAAATGTTCTAGAAATTCTCAAGTTTTCTCGTTTAAACATATTTTTCAGCAATTTGATACACTTAAAAATTCAATAATTTTGTGTTTTAGAAGCTTAAAACTAAATTACATTATTTCACTTATTTCTTTATATTTCGATTTAAAAAATGAATAACTTTCAGATTTAGGTAACACAAAAATGTTATTATATAAAAAATATTATTTCAGTGTGTTCACTTAGGATATTAGTTTACTTAACTTGGAATTTTAATTTAATTACTTTAGTTTAACTTGGACTTTTAGAACTTATTTTTTAGTAAACTTTCATTCTAACAAAAGGTAATTTGAAAAATATTTGCTTTAAAAATTTCAAATAGTTTGAATTCATCAACATTTCATCTTATATATACAAAAATTGTTACAGCTAAGACATGCATTAGCTAAATTTCATCACCCTTTAAGACAGTAATAAATAAATGTTCGACTTGTGTATGTGTTCCTTTTTCACTATCTGAAGTTTCTTGATTTTGAAAAGATACTTCGATGATTCTCAACAGTCTAAAATTACCTTTTTCGTTAAACCAAAGATTCATCAGTAACATTTATAAATATTGATCGACATTGAAATTGAATTTTATTGACTAATGATCCAAAGTTGTAGAAAACATGAAATAAGCATGAGAGTACCTTTTTGTATAATTATAGATCGCTTAAGAATATTGGGTATGTTTCTTATGATTTTATGGAGGAGCCACAGAAATAAAGATTTAGAGAGAAATGGATAAGTTAACAAAATTGCAAAAGAAAAAGTCACTTAAGTCTACGCCTACTCACAAAATAGAGAAGTCTATAAGAATAAACTTAATTATAAAGAAATAAAACCCAATGTTATCATACTTTTGCTTCACAATTAATTGAATAATCAGGACATAACCCAAGAATTCAAAATATTTTACCCTTGAATTCGAAAAAGAATACGAAATAAAATGATATCAAGTTATTGAAGTTTCAGACGTATGCATACCGTTGGCATGGTGTGGAAGTTAGGAGGAGGTGCCATCTCAGGTGTTGTCCTCGTCACTTGATCGAGGTTCAAAATTAAGAGGTTCGTCACCAATAGGCCTCGTGTTGCTTCTAGTTCCCCGTTACAAAAATCAAACCAAACCAGACATATACATAATTGATATTATAAATACTTTTAATATAGAATATGTTTCAAAATCGAATGACAGCATTAAAATCAAAATAAAGAAGTTTGGCAAATGTAGTAACACATTCAAATATTAAAACACATCCGATGTGAAAAAGAAAAAGTTGAAATTATTAATATTTAAATAATAACTGAATAAAAATTATTTGATGTAATAATCTCTTTCATAATTTATCTATGCATATAATCTTAAAATGTTGAAAATTCTTTTTCCAGGGCATATAAAAATGTAATTATGCAACAATTAAATATTTAATAACTGATAAATCATTTTCTCTTTGATACTTTGAGAGCTTACTTCCATAAAGTTAGTACGATATTTGTGACTTTAAGGTGACGAAGTGATTTTTTTCTATCATCATGGGGTCAGTAAACTGGGGGAAACATTCTAGCGATTTTTACCTGTGTTCTTTTTTTTATTTTTGACCCTATACCTTTATTAATTATTTCAACCCTCCCTCTTTTCTCATTTATTTCCTTTACAAAGTACTCTAAATCACAAATACAAGTCTTGTGTAAGAATACAAGTCTTGTGTTAGAACAAATACATGTATTGTGTAATTTGGCGTCTGATTCAGAATTTTTTTCTTTTTTAAAAAATTCCCTCTTTAGTTTGCCGAATTTCAAATATTCCTTATTATTAAAATATAGAGTTTTTAAAACTTATGAGCAAAAATCTAAGAGGTGATAGAAAACATCTAAACAAGTAATTTCCAACCTACACTGCTCAGGCGGATTGCAAGTGTTGAACCGATAGACGGTGCTGCAATGAAAAGCATAAAATTCTAGTATTCTTGCACGTCATCATTTCTGTTATGGATTTCATGAAGCATGGCGACGAACAGTAATCAAGAAAAGGTCATCATCGAAAACTTCCTTGTCGTCTGCCCGTAGTTTCCTCCCTGCCTCCAGAAATTCACTTTAAAAATGACGATGTGTGAGAAAACTAGCGCTTTATGCTTTCCATTGCAGCACACTCTAGCTGTTTACTGCTTGCTTTCCGCCTGAGCATTGTATGGTGAAAAGAGCTTGTTTAGATGTTTTCTATTACCCCTTAAATATTTGCCCATAAGTTTTGTACCACCTTGTATGAACAAAATTTGGATTTAACCTAAGTATTACTTAAACTGATATTTGTGTTGTATACCAAAATCAACACAACCTAAGGTAACGTAATACCTAAACGTAAGATATCTAATAACCTTAATACCTAAAATAAATATATTGATATATTTCCAGTTTTGTATCAAATGACAATATTAATACTAAAATTCGATAATTTGAGCAATGGTTATTTATAGACTTTAATGTTTTGAAGTAATTAACTGAAAATGTAATATGATTCAAACAGCTGTTTGAAACTGAAGAAATAACTATAATTTTGTGTAGAAATAGAAAGCACAATAGAAATTCAAATAGTATAAGTACATTATCGTCTTTGAAAAATACCTAAACATCAATTTTCATTACATCAGAATACATACACATTTTGTTTATTTTCTCTGTGAAATGCAAAACTGAGAAACTCAATCTCAAGAATTCTATGAACAAGAATGTTTGCTTTCACATGCAGGGAAAAAGATAATTGAATAGCGTATTTAGTGCTTATCAATAGAATAACATTAAACCCTTTCAGGAGCGGTGATATATGTTTAATACCACATATTTAGCACCCTAAAAATCTCTGTAAAATAACTTTTTTCCCCATACATTTATCTTCAAATGGTAACTTATAGTATTATTTATTTAAATTAGACAGCACAACCATGAAGAATGATTATAAAATTATAGCTAATTGAATCTAATGAAAGTTCTTAACAAGTCGTTGTTTTATCCCTTACAGAAATGCTTCTGAAATGTATTGAAAATTTTAAATTCGTCAGATAATCAATCTATATGTTTGAAACTTTATGCAAATACTGCTAAATACTTAAAACAAAATATATAAAATATTCTTTTCATACTTCAAACTAAGTGGTATAAAATTTATACCCCGCCTACATAGAGGGTTAGAGAGCAACAGATGGCAGCATTAAAATTTCCGAATCCGACTAATATATGACGGTTTACTTTATTACAGTGAAATGTAGTGGTCCTAAATATGTTATCAAGTGCCAGTGAGGCAAAAATCAGACTTATTCTAAGAAGAAAAGAAATTTAAATCAAGGAAAAATATTCAACTGCAAATTTTTGCTAAGTACAAATTCAGCCACCTAAGGTGCTCTTTTTCATAATTATTATTAAATTACTCAGTAAAATTAAAGAATTAAAAGGAAACGATGGAATTTAAAGAAATTGACTATAGTAAACTCTTCCGATATTAAAATTAAAGAAAACGATAAATTATTAAATTGAATACGTTTAAGATAAATGCAATTAATATTAAAACAAACAAAAAATTAAAAATGAATAAATATATATTTGCTACATGCAATTCAAATTAAAGCAAACGAAAAATTATTAAATTGGATATGTTTAAGATAAATGTAATTAAAAATGAAGCAACTGATAAAAAAATTGAAAATTGATCTGGTACGCCAAAACGTTTAACAAGAAATAATAGCCCCTTGGATGTTTAATAAAAATATATCAACGCTGTGCGTGCCCACGAAAAGACAACAAACAAAAGCTCAGTGAAAAAAAAAATTCTCAAAACCTAAGCTATTGCAAATAAATAAATAAATAAAAAAATTAAAACAAAGAAAAAACGAAGGGTGAGTCTTCTCAGGCATCTAATATAGAACTGGCTGGAGACAGCAGGTTAGGGACTTGTTGTTGATGATAGACATAAGACATGCAAACGATAATTGATGTACAGTGTAGCATGAAATAAAAGTAGACGAAAAGTTGCCTACAATTGAGGGACGACAGTAGGGGTCCATTGCCTCTAGCGGTGAACTTTATCAGAGAATCTAAGTAAACTAAGATGTAAAGCATTGAAAAAAGGTTTTTCAATGGATACAATACAGTAAAGAGTTACCCGCTTTGTAAGAAGAACAGAGTCCTCAGCGTACAACCCATAAATATTTCAGAATAAGGACGGTTGTCCCTTTTCTCTTTTTTTTTTGACACATTTGTCCATCACATATGTCGGAGTGAACATTTCGAATGCTAATAATTACCGTGGATGGCTGCTTTTTCAACTCTTATGGATCTATTCTTACTCTTAATTTTATTTAAAATAGCCCTATCATCACATTTTAATTAATATCTTAAATATATACATTTCTAAAAAATATTTTTAAGAGAATGCCACATTGGGACTTTCGATTGAAAAAACTTGTTTGCTCCCTTCTGATGGATCGGAGTTACCTTCAGAAACAAATGAGGAAGAAAAATATTTTTACACTACATGCAATAAAAGATATGTCTCATTTTAAATAAAACTACGTATGCTTTTCTACTAAATCTGGTTTATTAAGTTTATAATGTAGTTATATCATTAAATTATGAAAATCATATATGTATAAAACAGTTATACTCAAATTAATGAACACATTTTTGCCCAAATTATCATTCATAGAAATAAATATACTTCATAAAGTTCTTATTTCTTAAAAGTGTTTTGTGATCCTAATATTTCCCAAATTAACTAAAATAACATACTTTTTTTTACGAAAGTATTTATTACTAGTTGATACCCACCTGCTTCGTAGGACAGACGATAATATAATATTTTGGAACCTATACGTAAGATATCAAAAAAAAATTAAATTTTTAAAACGTTAATGATAATCTAAATTTAAAATTTTAAGAAATTGACTGTCTGTAATAATGGTTATCCTCGACTTTCAAATATATGAGTAAAATAAATTTTTTAGTAAGAAGTCACTCCATATAGTTATATATATATATATATATATATATATATATATATATATATATATAATATGGATAAAATTCATTCTACCGTATACATGTTACATCGAGTATTGCCAAAGATGCAACCTTTTGTCAGAAGATTCATCATACGCTTAACTTTCAAATGATATACTTTCGCAATAGCATCGTGTCTATCATAAGATTTTTGTCCTTGCCTCAAGACATCTTTGATTTCTGACCATTTAGGATTTCAAGTGACTGCAATCCTTACAAAAAATCGTGCAGATTGGGACGGTCGAAATGTTTTACGTATGCCATAGCCTCTTGAGTTCGTTCATGCATGTAGCGAGGTCCTCCAGTAAACGAAGATTGTCTTGCGTGTGCGCTACTCCGTAAAAAGTCGCAATTTTAGTATTTTTCAAAATTCCTCTCTAAGTTTTGGAGCTAAGGTACTCTTTCACCAACCGTGGGATTCCAAACTCATTTATTTCTACCACTAAATATGAACGTTTCTTATTTTCGAACTGTACGAAATTTCACATAAAGAGCCCCTTCGCCAAAATCTTGCCAATCCTAAATCAACGCTTCAATATAAAATTATTTGGTATTTTTCCATTTCGCACACGCAAATCTCACCAAGTAAACTTAATTGATGACAATATACAGTATACATATAAAAAAATATATTCCGTTTAGCAACAGTCATTTTATTTTTGGCGATAAAGTCCCCAAAAATAACGTAACCGATGGATAAGAGTAGATTAATGGATGGAAATTAGATTTTGGATAAGACTTCCGTGAAATCCGTTCTTAGTGAGCGTCTACATCGCAAAATGAGTAATTGTGCTAAATTTCAAGTCAATCGGGGTTGCATAGTCTTTGAGATATTCAATTTATAGTTAAAATTTATAGTTAAAAAATTTAATTAATTTAAATTTAAAGTTAAAAGATATTCAATTTATAGTTAAAAATATTCATGTTATTAAACGCTCATTTGCGTTTTATTTTATTTATATTAGAAAGAGTTAAAGAAAACTGAATACATCTTAAATTGAGATAAAGGTTTTTATATGAACAATTTTCCCCACAAGTAAAAGAAAAAAAAAACCAAATCATTTATAAATTAAAGAAATTAGTTTTCAAATTTAAACTGAAAAATTCAATGGACATTGTTACAAATTTTGTAACGTTCGGCTATTCGGCTAACAACAATTTTCTCTTAAACTGGGTGACTTTTTTATAAATAATATATATATTACAAAATAGGAGCCAAATTAAATATAGACGAAGCTGGAAGTTTTCAGATAGGTGATTGTGAGTAATAGCGTGTAGTCGTAGTAAACGAGTGTAAACTTCTATCGTTAGCCAAATGACAGTTGAGAGGAATCTTCTAGAGAAAGTGGACGTTGATATATGCACTCAAACCACCAATTAAGATAGCTTTAACAAGTAGGTAAGAAATACATCTAATTATTATGCTGTACTAAATTACATGGGTTATTATTCCATCTATTATTTCATTAAAAAAATAAATTGTTTCAAGTATAAATGTTTCATATATTGAATGAGATTTTTATTACTTAGATTTTCATTTAAGAATTATTGAATGTTTAAATAATCTTTACCGTGTTCAATGAAAGGAAGTGTTATAATTTGATAAAACAAACAAGCAAAATTTCTGAATAATATTTATAACATTATTTTACAAGGAATTGCTCTTGGAAGAATTGATGCTGGTAAGAAAGACTTTTAAACATTTTCCGAGATTTTCAGCAGTGTATGGAATGCATTCACTTGAAGATAGTCATTCGGAAGGTTAAACACAAGACAATGCAAGTGTACTCACAACTGTAAGCAAGAAAAAAAAAAGTAGGAGTGAAACTTAAACAATCTCATCAGCCACTATGGCCAAGTGGTAAACAGCACCACATAAAAGTAATAAAGTGTTGGTTGAAGAAGAAAACACGATGAAATCCTTTTAACGAAAATAATTCAATGAAAATTAAGTTCAGGGAATGATAAAAAAAAATGCATAAACCACTCTGTTTGCTGTGTTCATCCTATTTTACTAATGCATCTGTAGTTTAAAAATCCCCATCTTCATCATAGTTAGGGAATAATTACCATTTTCAATATAATTACCTATTCTACACAAAAGTCATTGCGATTAGATATCTTTAGCTGATAGATTCTTGTTTTCAAATCTAATAAATCAAATTTTAATGTCCTGATGCTGACTTTCTAAAATGAATCTTAAATATTTTTAACGTAAATAAAAAAAAAAAAAAAATTGAATGTTAAACCTATCTATCAAAACCGAAGTTAAGATAAGAATATAATTCATTCAAAATTGTTATAAATGGTATTCTTATATATGTTGTTTGAATATTAATTTCTAAAAAAAATAATTGTAGCCTTGCATTATTATCATCGACGCTTAAAATACAGTGTGATTATATTTAAAGTTAAACTCTCAAAATATTGTAAAAATGAGCCCTTGGTTAGAATGACCGGAACATACGTGAAAAAAGGGGAAAAGTATGGAAGACGAAAAAATAATAGTTCAGAATTTTAGAAATAAAATTATGCTTTACAAGTTATAAAACGTATATGGGTTTGGATAAAAGTGACACATGCAACCCAATGCGATGGTCATTGTGGTAAGTAGGGGATTTTTAGTTGAAAGGCATCCACCCCAAAAAGGAGGTGCCCTATCAGATAGGGAAAATGAAATCGGTTTTAAACTGCCCTGATATCAAACACCACTGAAAAATCAACAATGAAATTAGTTTTTATCTGCCTCGAGATTTGCTCGAGAAACGTTCAATATGCTGTCCACCATTTTCTACCACATGATCAAATCGAGAAGAATGTTCCATAACAATTCGGAATGTATTAGTGCTGCTGATGGGAATACGTTACGCCATGCGTAACCATAAGGATTAAAATCAAGTGATCTTGGCCGGTGTGTTTATTGGAAACTGATCATTGATAATTCTGTAATTTCCAAACTGCATGCTGAACAGCTACATAATAAGATTTGCAATGTGAGGAAGGGTGCCATTTACTACTAGAACGACGTTATTGCGCCATCGTACATCATTGACGGTACTGGTAACAGACCACCAAGACCTGTCTTATGGGAAAAATGGCCCTATGATAAACTATGTCATATAAACTTACACTACACAGTTGGTTTTGTAAAAGGAAGATGTATTGCTTGATATCCAAATGGATTTTCCGTTTCCCATATTGTGTAATTTTGAGAATTGACATATCCGTCGATATAAAAATCGGCCTTATTTGTTAAAAATACTCCATGGCCATTCATTGTAACTTCCATGCTAGCCAGAAATTTTAGAGCAAAAGTGTGTCGCTCTAACTGGTCAGAAGGATGCAAGTTCTTAGCATGGAATTTTTTGAAGGATAGCATTGCGAGAAGTTTTGTAAAAGTTTATCCATCGTGTTCACAGGTATCTCTACCCATCGGGAACTTTCGAATTCCCGAAAACTGAGCATTTGCACATCTCTGCATTTCCATGTTCTACTGATGTCGAAGCAAATGGATTCCATCTTCAACGAGATTTTACATCAAATGAGCCTGTTTCTTAAATTTCGGAATCATTTTCTGAATATCATCGGTAGACATCGGGCTGTAACATTTCTTCAAAACGTTTAATTTTTTGAACTTCTCAGAGCTATAACCACACATTCATAGTTCTTGCAAAATATCTTCACAGGCAGAGTACGATCCTTCATTGAGAGAGCCACGACGAGCTTCATAGACGCAAAATGAAGGAAACGGTATGTATCCCATATTTTATAACAAATGTAATATGTTCTTATACATAACCTTCTTATGCCTTTTTCGACATATAAATTCCCATTTATGGCTAATATTTATAAATATTTTTATTCTGTGCATATTTTCAAGTAAATTTCAGGTCATTCTGACCAATAGCTCTTATAACACAGCTTTTTAAAGGTTGAACTTTAATTACAATCATATTGTATCTTGATTGAAAAAGAAAGTATAAAAAGGGGCAGCTAAATTTTCAAGTTTACAAAGAGAAATGAAGCTTCATCTACCATTTTAAAATTGATTTTTGAAATCATAGTTATATACTCAATGCCATAAAAATTTGCGCACCAAGAAAGAGAAGTAATAATAAAAAGAAATTTTACATACCTAAGTAGAACGTAGATATAAATTAGTGATTTCTGAGGAAATACCCAACATGTTCAATAGGCAACATGTCTGAAAGATAAGTCAAGGAAGAATCTGTATCCTTTGTCCTGAAAAGGAAAGCTTAAACATTCCTATTGGTACACGGATAAACATCTTCCTGTTGAAATACAGCTCCATGAATGCTTTGAAGAGAATCCTGGGGGAAGGAATTTTTGAACTCAGCTTTCCATAGTGAAGCAAACTCCAAAGAATTGTTGAAGCAAACAATGACACTCATGTATTAATACTCCAACATTATAATAACTGTCGAGATGACACTCGACCCATTGTTGCCACAAGGAGGGGTGTCGATCTTCCAGTCAAACGTTACCTTTCATTGTCATGTCCACATTTTCAGCACGTTAGGTTCTCTGAGATCGCTGCTTTCTCACTCTCATCACTTTTGTAACACTACTCGAAGACTATTGTTCGGTTAGAAAAATCAGCTGTATTGGTCCCCATTTAAACAAATTTACTTTCTCATATCACATTCGATTTTATCGTCGAGATACTGTAGCTTTTCTTGAAGTATTTACCACTGACAGAAAATTTAGACTATTTTCTACGTGCAGTTTCCACCTTTTTTAATTTATAACTGCAGTTTAATTTATAACTCGTCCTGTTTACTTACTCTTGACTGACGATATTTCTGTCGACTTGTGGGATCGAGCCTTGATGACACTATAGACCTGCCATATGGTGGAGCTGATATAGGTTGAATCTGGACTAGATCTCAAGTCCTACTGTTGGCATTTGGAGGGGGAGGTATCAGTTCAATTATAGTCCTTGACGTTTAACCGAGGTTTAAAATTTCGAGATCCGTCTTTCGTAACACTCGTGTTGTTTTTCAGTACGACGTCACTAATAATATTAAAAGCTCTTTTATTTAATTTGTAAAAAACCGTACAATCTTTTAAATAGAACATTCGAATTTACATTTGCTGTAAGTTTCAAGTCACTCATGGGATTCCTTTTGTAGACATTATGATTTCCTTTTAACCACGAGAGAATTATATTCTACTTCAAGCTTAATTTCTGAGCCCGTGGTTTCAAATAAGAAAAACCAAATGAAATATATTGAAAACGAATTTATTCATTTATATTTTAAGAACATTTATTTCGGAAAAAAATAATTTGAAATTGTTAATACATTAATTTAATAGATGAAGTAATTTCATTATAATTACAGCTCTCAAATACATTTAAGTTTTAAAATAAATAAAGAAAAATTAAATTTACTATCGTATAGTGCACGGGGAATTCTGGCATTTCCTGAATAATTCATTGAACAGATATTTTAAAGCAGCAGATCAAGTAATATGCATTTCGTTAATTATGTCGTTCGATTCAAATGCAATTTTCGAGATCAATTACTTTAATTAATAGACAAATAAGTAGTTAAATAAATCTCTTGTAAGCTAATTTGGTCGTCTTTTGTTGAGTTTTAAGTCAATTAAACTTACGTAATGATCTCCAACATGAGAAAATTGTCTATTAGTCAACTCCGAGAACTTGGCTAGTTGCCCGGATGCTCAGATACTTTTAAGTCTAACTTTTCCAACAAGTTATGCGTTAATGCGTCACGTTCCACACTCTGTTTTGATCGTTTTCTTGATATGTTTAATGAACTGAATTCTCCGAGCGAAGAATTTTTATGGGTTTTTAATAGTCAGCTCAGTTGCAAGGCTTTTTCAAAACAATAAAAAGGAATAAGGGAGTGGAACATTTTTGAAGGCTTTCTTGTAAGTTTCTCACCTAATTTTCAGCTGATATTAAAGTGGGTGATTATCTTATTTATTATTTGTTTCAAATTATTTATTACAATTTAGGATTCACCGCCTGTTAACTGAAATATGAACCTTGAAATGCTTAAGTAACTGACCGAAATTGAAGAATCACAAAATTACTTATAAGCTGACAAGATGATGCTGGAGCACCTGAGACTTTTGGCTCTTAATCTCCATATCGGTGAGCACAATTTTGGACATCGACTTTTTTCCAGCCCAGAACTGAGTTTTTTTATTGAGAAAATTAATGTAGAATAACTTGAGATATGATCGATGATAAATGTGAAAGAATAATTAAAAAATTAGAATTAATGCTTAAAATTAAGATTTAGAAAACTCATTGTGAAAATTGTTTTTTTTTGGTTCAGTTTAGATGAAGAACAGGAGTAGGGGGGGGGGAGAGTGACGCTTCCGCCAACCAAATGGGGTTGCACCCTTCTGGAGTGTTGATTTGGCCGAAAAGAGTTTTAGAGTGTAGTAGTGAGCGTTAAAGAAAGTGCTGTGATTGGTCTGTTAGTTGAAAGGGGGTGGGTGGGGTGTACGTTATAGGAAAAACTGTGAATAGGAAAGGATATTTGGATTAAGTAGTTGTTTAAAAGAACCTTTTTAAGTCTTTTAAGGAGAGGTCAGTGGACAAAAAAAACTTATTTGAGGGAGTGTGAAACTTTTACCCAATAGCAATTTTAACCTTAATTATTCGAGTGTTATGATTAGAAAATGAAGAAGTGTTAATCCTAATTTTTTTAATGCAATAAGTATTAAATAATGTTAAATGAATCTTTTTGAAAATCACAGAAGCACAATAATTTATTTCAAATTTTCATTCTATTTAGTACGATTTCTAACTAACGGGAAATAATAATAAATACAACCACATAAAATGGAAAGTAAATGAATACTAAAATAAATAAATATTTGCTTCGAAAAGCTGAACAGTAAGTAAAAATATGTTTTTCCTAACAACTGATATTTACATCGTAATTTTAAAAGTGAACATTAGTCAAAAGATTTCATGGAATTGAATTAATAACAGAAGAAGCCCAACATTTAGCTGTTTCAAAAAATGAGTTAATTTTTAAAACTGTTGCTTGATCATTGATATAATATATGTTTATTATTGTTTTATTGAATCTGAAACTACTTAATCAGCTACAATAAGCTTTATCCACCAATTAATATTAAAGTATTAAAATCAGAAATTATCATATAAAGACTAATTCCAAAACAATTAATTGTAATTTTGTTTTATGCAATGGAAGCACACTAAGTGAACCCTATGAACTAGATAGCAACTTATACGGTTGATTGATTTACACAATAATGATGGTAAAAATATAGCTAAATGCACACTTATATGATCTGCATAGTAAAATATGGAATAATCAGCATCAATATTTTGTCTGCTTGTTGCAAAAAGCGACTGACAAAAGAATAAATGCCAGACAGGAACCCATATAAGAGCATTATTTATATTCGGCATTCAATATTAATATTCTAATATGTAGTTCATCAACTTAAGAAAAATTCCCATTTATCAGGGGTTTATTTCATTAATTATGTTTACGGAATTTCACACACACAAGGTAATACAAATAATTTATTAATTTTTCAGATTATTATTATAACTAATACATATTTACGAAGAAATAGATTTATGATACTATTATACACATTCTTTAATTAAGCCTAAGTTGAGATTATGGAAAATGTTTCAATAAAGATGTAAGATCGTAAATCTTACAAAAAGATAGTTTCTTGGTCTTTTCTTAAGATTTACAATGTTATGAACACTTTTTTCAGACAGCCGTTCTCGAAGTTTTCAAATACCCTTAATCTCAAATGTAATAATATTTTTTTCTTACCAGCTTTTGCGGTAGAAAATTTAAAGTGCAAGAAAAAATGTAATCACCCTCTTATGCGAAATTAAAGTTTGAAACAAGTAGTTAAAATATTAAAATTTGTTGAGGAAGAAAACCTTTTTACAAAAGGATAATCCTACTTTCAAAGAACAGAAAAAACTTTGAATCTTAGGCACCATGTGTAGCATACCAATTTTTATAGAAAGTGTCAGCACATTTTATGGGAGTTATTATTAAAGCATACAATTATTTATTAGTTGCTTCGCACGCATAATACATAGACATTTGTGCAATATGCATTGCGATAAATTTGTATGGATATATGTACATAGAGAAACTTTTAAGGTATATAATTTCTTAATTATGATAATATTATAATACACGTGTTTGCTTAGTGTTTTTTATAAATTATTTATCTCATTTAAATACATTTTACAACTTTATATTATGAGCATTATTTTACGTTACAATGATATTAAATTATTATTAACAGAAAAAAGACTGAATTTCATCAGAATAA
>BMAW01103629.1:0-17467 GCA_019974015.1 Nephila pilipes
TATCATTAAAAGAATGACTATATTGGGACTTTCGATTGAGAAAGAACATGCTTTGTTTGAAGAGCTCTCTTTTGATGATCGCAGTTATATTCAAAAACAAGTGGGAAAGAACATTTCACTTCAGTCTGTGCAGTAAAAAATATGCCTTAATTTTTAATAACTTTTATATGCATTTCAACTAAGATTGTCTTATTAATTTTATAATATAGTTTTAGCATTAAACAATGAAAAATATATATGTATAAAAAGCTATATTAAATTAATTAACGTATATTCGCTCAAATTATCATTCTTAGAAATAAAAATACAACATTATTAAGTTCTAATTTTTTCAAAAAATTTTTGAACCTTTTATTTGCCAAATTAACTGAAATAATATTTTTTTTGTTCAAAGCATTTACTATTTCTTCGAAGGAATACGAAACTGCGAGTGCACAAATAAGACGTACTAGAGGGGGGAGGGGTACATTATATATTCTAGGTCTTAAGAATCGGGAAATAAAAATTAATTTTACTGCTTGATATTGTGTTCTTTTAACATTATTACTGCATATCAGATCAATTTTTTCAAAACTTTAATGTGTTTTATATACTGCCCCTCAAAGTGTTAAGAAGTTATTATACATATATATATATATATATAATACACTTATAACATATTACAATTAAAATTATCTAGAAATCTTTAAAAAATATAATATAAAGTAATGAATATTTTTACAAGAAATTTTACAGTAATGAAGTAATAATCCTAGGCTCAAAGATACACGTTTATAGTAAGAAAAAATTAGAAGTACTTGTGCCTTCACATGGCTTAAGATACTATTAATTTTTTTGTGCAACAAATTCAAAATTAGAGATAATAATCATGAACTTCAAAGAAGTGAATTTTCGTACAGTTAAATATGTGAAAAATTCTTATGAGAGATTATTTTTTAATAATATTCTTAATAAACCTAATAATTTTTTTCGAATTGAAATGTTACTTTTCAAAACCCTTTAAAATTTTATAAAAAATAATAGAAAGACTTTTTTTAAACTATAATAATAACAAAGATGCAAATTAATAACTTTTATAATTATAATGATTATATACATGTTATGTAGGAAGAGCACCAGCACGGGTTTGTACAAGCAATTTAGGTATTGTTCAAAATAAAAAAAAAAAAAAGAAAAATGTTATATATATCATAAGTGCAGGTACTGAATTCAGGTTCATTATTTGTAAACATAGAAAGTTTATTAAGGAGCAAATCAATGTTTATATTGATAATATTTTTGCTAAATTACCCATTTAAAATGAGTCTCATATAGAAGCATTTAGTGAAAAAGACACACACACACACATACACACAGTATTTGCAATATATTAAGAAAATGAACTTTAATATTAATGAATGCACGTATTTTAAAGATTAATAAAATCCCTCTGAAAATACCAGAGATAATTTACTTATTGGTTATGTTAATAGTCTCTGTTGAGTAAGTATGCTATTAAAAGTTAAATTCTTTATTAAAGACTTTAATTGATCATGTATGTAGTTTGTAATTAACAATATTCAGATTTAAAGGTAACGATATTATCTTTCAGCATTCATATAATATTCCTAAAAGTTAAAAATAAAACTGATTAAAGGCCTTAAAAGTTTTAAATATTAAATTGAATAACCATTGTATTTTTTTAAAAATGTATATTTTTGATTTAAATACTAGTAAGTCACTGGACTGCTTACTAACGTCGTCCTTTTAAGCATCACGAGAAATATCGGCGTCACTTTGAGCTTCTATCAAGAGACGAAGGTGATTCCTATATAATCTGGGATGCTACTCTCTAAACCTTCACATCATCTCAACATGAGAACGATGAGAATCGATAGATTTAACGTGTAGCAACCTTACTACACCATAGTTCTTTCATGGTATTTGGATTCCTTATCGATAGAGTTCACTTCCATTGCTACCATTTATGAATATTTTAATTTTGAAATTCTTACAATATTTAATTTTTACAAATAATTTTGAAGACAACATTTAATCTGATTTTCAATATATAGTTAATTTCGTGAATGTAATAATAATATTCATATTAAAGGGGTAATAGAATTAAGTATTATATAATATTAGTATTAATATTCACTTTCTTTGTCATTGCATACGTAAATTTAAATTTAAAATATTCCTTTTAACTAATATAATGAAAGTTCTTAAATAATAATAAATATCCTCTTTTTTATAATCATTTAATCTTTTCACTTTCCGTTATAATTCCTTAATCCATCCCTTGAGATTATGAGTGAATACCCAAATGAATTTTTATTCTTTTCTCTTTACTTTTTCATAATCAAATCACTTTATACGACTTTGTAGAAGATTTCATACGTTTGAATATATGCTTTTTTCAAGGGATTTCTAAATTCTCCCTCTTTATATATATATATATATATGTATGATGTATGTATGTATGTATGTGTGTATTTATGTATAAGTAAGAACTTGTATTATATACATACTTGCAATAATATTAAGCAATTTAACTTTGGTTTTCATCATTAGTTTTACACGGACTTTTTTCAAATTTATTGTGACTGACATTTGTGGTTCTTATTATCAGATAGTTTTTACTAACTACGGGTATCAAATATTATTATTTCTTAAATTCCTCTGTTATTCATATAAAAAAGTAAGAATATAATAAGAATCAAATATTCCATCGCAGTGCTAAATATAATTCCTAAATATGTGTCAGAATTTTTACACAAATCAGTAAAATTAAAACATAATTACTTTATAAATGGGTCTCCATATTAAGAAAATAAATATGTAATCTCTAACATAATTTTTTCACCGGAATGTAAATACAATTTAGTATAACAGATGAGAAATCATCAAAGAGTTTTTAGTTCCCTAGCATATTAAATTTTGTAGTTTGGGAGCTAAATGCAGCATATCATTAAGCGTAAACACATCTGTTGAATTCTGAAAGCTTTTCGTTCTTGAAGACGCATAGTTCACAATTTTGCTACTGATTTTCAATTTCGTGAGGACAGAATTAAAAATAAATTTCCTACTTTATACCACATAAAGCACTCTAAATTCTAGAGTGGTTCGATGATTTCTTGAATAATTCTAAACTACCATCGGTTCTTTGATCCAAGTCTAGGTTTATCGTCACAATACAACTGAAGAACTACGCTTCCAGCTGTTGACACACCACCCATTTAGGAGGCAAGATCCAGAGAACACAGTGAATAAAATCTTATCCACAACACTGCACTTATTTGACGAATTCTCCGAATGCTCCGACATCAAAGGTTTTCAGTTGTAGACCTATCGATTTCCTTTTTAGAAAGTTCCAAATATTGACTCATTTATGAAGTTTCCGCCAGTGCCCTTTGTCTAGAAGGAAAGTCAACGATGAATAAGATCATGTCCATAGTAAAATGTTATAAAAGGAGGTATATTTAAAGTAATTTTTGACAAGTGCAAATATATTTCATTTGATAAGGTGAAATGAACTTAGCATGCACCTAATGTGAATGGGCAAAAACACATTTTAACTCTAGCTTTGAAATTACAATGCCATGATCCGTCGGTTTGTGTGTACGTAATTGAAGTAATTCTTTTTTGTAAGCTTGAGTTTTTAAAAAGAATTCCTTTATCTAAACTTAATAATCATATGCAGTCAAAGAAAAAGAATTTACTGGATATATACAATGATAAACACTCTATGAAATTATTAACTGTCAAAATAAGTATGCGGAATTCTTCAAAAACTCCTTTCACAAATATATTACTTTACTTGAAAGAGGGTTCTTCTCTCTTTTTAAAATTTCTACACGTTTATAAAAGTTTTTCAAAAGGGAAAATAAAAATTTGCGCTGAAGCTTGCTCACGCTGGAAATTTTTATAAGCAATTTCTGTATCAAAGCAAAGTTCTGTTTCGGTAGTAAAGTTATTTATTCAAAAATCAGTACAATGCATGAATGCAAATGTCCTTTCATGAAATTTTTTTATATAAAACGAACCATGAAGAATAAGTAACATAATATCGGTAAAAGGAAAAAGCATTATCCATTATTAAAAAATAAAAAAAAAAAATTATAATTTTTAAATTAATTAATTTAGTTTAGTTTAGATTTCATTAAAGTCGCACTAGATGCAACAGGAGGTCTATTGGGGACGGACCTCGTAATTTTCAACCACGGTTAACTGACGAGGACGACACCTGAGCTGGCACCTCACCCTCCTAACTTCCACACCGGTAGAATTTTAGGCCAGATTTAATTTACATCAGCCCCGGCTATACAGCGCGTCTATGGCGGCCAAGGGTAGATCCCGCGACTGAGCGAAAACCTCCGGTCAGGAATTCAAAACCATAACCACTAGGTACTAGACTCAATTTTTGAATAATACTGAAACAAAGAAACAAAACTTAAGCACAACAGAGGGCAGAAAAATAAGCGATAAATGGACTATAAAGGTTTGAAATTGTTTGTATTCAATATAGATTATTGTTTATATAAAATATTTATGTAATTATTGTATATAAAAATATTTTTAAAAAGCAACTGTATTAATTTATGCTACTATATATTAAAATGTTTCCAAACATTATTTTTATCAGAAAAATAATCTATTAAAACTATCTAAAATAAAAGTTATTTATATCAGAATTCGAATAATCAAGTTCTTCCAATAGCATTTAAAATAGTAGCTTGAACATTTGCATGTGCAAGAAATCTGAAGAGTTCACATCTAGGAAAGTAAAGCTACACCTGTTGCGAAAATTCCGTTGAGAGCTCAGAAAATAATCTTGAGTCACCATCATTTCTTTACGGTGAGAGCCCGACTTTGCAAACCTATCAAAAAAAGAGACTTTTCTGAAAGTAAGAGTGTGTTTAAACAACTGCATTAATTGGTTCATGAGCTGTTTTTCAACATCAGTACATTTTTATTGTTTTTCCACAAATGTGTGTGTGTGAAGTATCTCTCTCTCTCTCACATTATATATATATATATATATATATATATATATATATATGCAATTATTTATTTACAAAACTCTCTATTTTAGTGATACAAAAAGCCTTTTTAACACTTTTTTTAATAAATTTGAAACTTATATTTTAAAACACATAATTTATATCCTCAGGAAAGGAAGAAAAATAATACAATGTATTTTTATTTTTTAATAATTGCTAAAATCAAAGTTCATGGACTTAAAATATTTCAGAAACTCAAAAAAAAATATTATTAAATTCGATATTCTTACAGGGTATTTCAAAGACACATAATTCGATGGTTGTGTGTCTAGGAAGTTCATTACGGATACCACATCAATATATTCTGTTATTAGTGGTTTGGTAACTCACATTTCTGTTTACTTAAGGCTACACAGTACCCTAAAAATGACAAATTTATCGAAAATTTTTTTTTTGCATTTTCCTGTAGCCTATACATTTGGGAATCTTGGCCCCAAATTTTAGATCTATTAACCAATTAGTTTTTAAGATATTTGAAGTTTTCTGAGCATTGTCAGTCACTATTTTTGACAGCTGAGGGGGGCGTGGTTAGTTTCGGTTTCATTTTAAAGCATTTTTCCATTCTTAAATTTAATTAATTACTGATATTTTTTAAATAATATCGATACTTGCAGAGAAGTAGATATTAACTTCAACTTTCACTACTAAAATCATTTATGTTTGTTTATATTTTGAGTTCTTGATGTGCTTATAGTTACTTAGCCAAAATTGATAAGAAAAGGTATTTCTCAAGACCAATATTTATTCTGCATATAATTTATATAAGTTAAAAGTTATTTTAAATTGTTTAAGTGAAGTTTTTTCTGTTAAAAAAATGCCACGGACAAAACTTTCGCAGCTTGAGAAGAGAATCAACACTTCTAAGAGATGGAGTACTGCTGATAATGACAATGCTAAAAACCTGCTTTAGTGGATATAACTACAAAACTTCAGAATACAAATGTCTTTAATATTTCTGCTACATATAAAAGTATCTTTCAAATTACATTATAGTGGATACTGAATGTTTGTTTACAGATAATTTTGGAATATTTTTAAGCAATATTTGCCATAGTGTATCTTTAAAACTTTGCTATGGTCAAAGAAATAGATTTGCATATAAAGTGAATGTTGTATGTGTTAATTGTGACCAAACCTAGAGTGAAACATGTTCATAACAATTAATTGATGCTATATTATATCAAATGTTAGCAAGCATCAATTTTTTAATGTTCCATTTGATGTAAATATGAGATTAGTGCAAGGTATGTTAAGTTTGTGACTTGGCTACTCATCGTTGGAAAAATTCTGCATGCATATGAATTGAAATATAATGTTTAGTAAAACTTAAAAGACATTATGAGCCAAAAGGTCTGATTGGACATCTTGTTGGGTCAAATCAGCCGTTGCTTTATATTCGTAAAGATGTCATTGAGGCGTAGGGCTCAAGGAAT
Organism: Nephila pilipes; assembly: GCA_019974015.1. Classification (NCBI taxonomy): domain Eukaryota; kingdom Metazoa; phylum Arthropoda; class Arachnida; order Araneae; family Nephilidae; genus Nephila; species Nephila pilipes. The sequence goes on from BMAW01103629.1 coordinate 6,476, forward strand.
GATAAAGATATAGTCGGTATTGGAATGTCATATGATGGAAGCTGGTTGACAAGAGAACATACGTCAACGTCAAATATCGGAATAAAATATGTTATCGACTTGCTGACTGGCTTTGTGATAGACTACGAAGTAATGTCAAAGCGACGTGGAGAATGTGAACAGACTAAATTTGAGCTTGGAGAAGAAAGTGCTGAATTTCGTATTTGGTACAAAGGACAACAAAATGTTTGTAGTACAACACATGTCGGATCATCTAGTGCAATGGAAGTAAATGCAGCTGTGAAATTATGGGAAAGATCTGAGAGTATTAGTTTCCGGGACACAATCTTGCTCTTTGACTCTCGGTGTTTTTACCAGTTATCATTAGCATGTGGAAAAAAATCAGGTATTCACAAAGATTGGGTAAAAATAACAATCAACGAAGAATATTTGCCCAAAATCTTGCCTATTTATCAGCGATTATCATCAACTGAATTATTAAGTACATGTGTCAGAGGTTTGACACACAATTCTAATGAAGCATTACATTCGATGATATGGGACAAATATTCCAAAGAAAATACAGCTTCTAGGAGTCGTGTTGATTGCCATGTCGAGTGCAATACCTGAATTTATTGTTGGAACATTAAAAGCTCTAAAAACATTTCAGGATGCTAATTGAATTTGTAACAAGTTTGTCATCAGAACATTTAGTGTACTTTACTCATTATAGGAGAACCTATTTCAGAAAGAAAAGGAAATCTGCAAATTTTAAAGTTGCGCAGAAAAAAATAAAACTTGCTAAATTGCGTCGACTTAAAATTCAGAAAAAATTAGGTGCTATGTACAAACCTGGTAGTTTTTAACTTTTTTTAAACTTTTATTTATATCATTATTATTTTTTATAAGTGTATTGTGTTTTAAAACTTTTGTGAAATTATTATGTTAACTTTAAGCTGAATTATCTGTCATCGTAAAAAATGCTATATCGATATTTTGCAAAAACATATTTTGAATAAATAAAAATATTTGCCATAATATTTAATTAAAGTAGTGTTTTCATATATTATATAAGTAGTTAAATAATATATTAAAAATTTAGATCTTTGCAAGTATTATTAGTTTTTGTTTTATGCCTTTAAAAACTTTAAATGCATTTTTCTCAGACTTTTATTTTTGAAGATGTAAGTGTTTTCTAATCCCTAAGGCTTTTTTTCTGTTCAAGATAGAGTCTTGAAATTTTTTATACATACTGAGATATATGTGTTCTATAAAAGTTAGTATGGATTTAGGTCTGGGATCCCTAGTTATTTTTTTAAAAAATGTTAAAGTTAATATTTTAAAAATTTTCCTGTTTTTTTCCAGTTTAGCTAGAAAAATAATTATTAAAAATCAACAAGGGAACAGATTTTCAAATCCATACTAACTTTTATTTGCAATAATGTATGAAATATAAATCACTCAAAATAATTAAAAAATTTCAAAAATTGTGTATTTTATAAGGGTTTAAAAAAACTTCAAAATTTTTAAATTTTTTTAAATTTTAAAATAAGGACTAGTTAAATTGACTTTTTATTTTCAGAATCAGTTTAATAATATAGTATGAAAACAATACATAAGTTACTTTTAATATTACTGTCTCCAAAAAAAATGTTTGAAAAAGAGTACCGTGTAGCCTTAAACATTTAAGGAGTAAAAAATATTTTTGTATTGATTTAGGTTACATATAATTCAGGATTAAAAAAGCAATTTTCTGTTATAAATTTAAATTAAATCTGAAAATATAAACAGGGAACAAAAGCTGTTATGATCATTTTCTTAAGTAAAACAATTTTACGAAAAAAACTTAAGGAAATTTAAAACAAGTATTCTTTTAAAAAATGCTTCAATCCTAGTAATTTAAATTATTGTAGTCTGATGTTAGAATTATCATTTGTAATTTTTGTCCCCTAAATGTTTACCGAACAATTTAAAATATTAATGCCTTAAAATGTTTTCAACTAGTTTCACAAAAGGAAGTCTCCAACATTAAAGAAAACAAATTCATTTAATAAAATACATGTTAAAATTTAATTCCTTGTAATACGTTTCGAAATATTTCTTTTCGATATACTTGAATGCTATGGTAACAGCATGAAATATATGATAATATTTTAATCCAAATAACAATAAACCAATAATATCAGGTTTTAAAATATATGTATCATTTTTAAAAAAGTATTTTAAAGGACATTAAAATTTTTTAATCAGTTATTTAACACTTCTAATATAAAATAATAGGAAATAAATTCTTAGTATTATTAGTAATATTATTATAAGTATAGATATTATTAAATCATTTAGTGTTTGTCAGAATTTTCTTAAAAATTGTGTTGTTTGATATTATAATAAATAAATTATGTCTAATTCAATTAGTAGCGTTTATTTAGTTGCCATTTAGAAAAAATGTACGAACTAACTTTAATAGTACACTTATGTCTTCTGTTTTGAATTTTAGTATAATTTATTTTCAGATTCACCTTAAACGTTCCTCCACACAGAATATTCAGAACATGTTGCTCTTCTAATTGTGTTCAAAAAATAGTGGGAAAATTATGGGCAATAAAGAAGATGTAAAAGACAGGATAAATTGATATGAATTTCAGGTCATAAAAATAAGCAAATTATTTTCATTAATTGATTTTTTTTGTTTTGAGCATTAAATTATATTAATACAGGAGAATACAGCTGATTCTACTTGGCTTTTTTGAACGAAATGCTGACAATGTATGTGTGAGTGAAAAATTACACTTAAAGGGAACGTCTTCGACAAGGACAATTGAATTTATTCTCTGCCAAGTTGTTCACGTTTATTAAAATTCAAAGCGATAGATGTCAAAAAATATTTATGAACATGTTTCTGCAAAGGAAATCTTAGTTTTGCATACATAAATTATTCTACATGAACTATTAATATTCAGAAGCCTTTTTACATCTGTAAGTCGTAAGCTTACCCTTAGGTATATCTTGCATTAGATTCAAGGTATTTGTAACATTGGTTAGAGCATTCCATACATTGAGCATAATCTTCAATTCAGAATCTCCATTTAATAAAATTTTTAATTTTCGTGATTCAAATTTCTCTTAATCTTTTTACCTAATATAGTGCTGCACCTAAAATTTAGGAAAATTCATAAGACAAAAATTGCATTCATTCCATAAAAAGCAACCTTGTTTTTATACAGTGCAAAATATCCCCAATGTGGATTTAGAAAATTTTTGAAAAAATTATCAGAAAATTAGGGAAACTGAAAAATCAGATATTATTTTTCTCCATGGCGTTACATATTTGTTTGCTATTTTTAATTTCAATTTGTTAGAGTTCTAATAAATTGAAATTCATTGTTTAAGATTCCACATAAGTTTACATTTTTTAACATAAACAATAATACACTGTAATAACAAAAAAAAATAAGAAATATTTATTATAATTAATTTACACCTAGAAATAAAAATATATTTTCATTTAAAATAATTTTCCTAATCCTAACAAAATGGAACAAAACAATTTTTAAGCAAACTAATTTAAGGTTTTTTTTTCTTTGATTAAATATACTCATACGTATTAGTGTGTTATTAAATAAGAATATGTCATACTTTTAATTATTCTTCATGAACTCATCAACAACAAAAAAGTTTATAAGAAGCTGAAGGACAAAAATTAAGAATGTAATTAAAATTTGTAGCTCGTCTGCCGAAAGAGAGTTCCAAGGTTCAAAACCCTTTGCTGATAACATTAAAAATTCCCATAAAACTTAGTTTAATTGTGTGCTGTTTTCGAAAACCTTCAATAATATTCTTTACATTTCTAGGGCAGTGCTCCGAAATATTCTTATGTAATATATAAACATATGTGTTCTTAGCAAAATTCAGTTTTACACTTGATATTACGCTATTCTGTTTTTTTATTTACATTATTCAGATATCACACACACATAGTTGTGTGTTTAATTTAACTTGCTCTAACATCTATCCGATTATTCAGAAACAAAATATTCCACTTTAATTGAGGCACTAAGATATTTCAGCTTTAACACTTGATTCAGATAATAAAATTTTAAATAGTTATACAAAACCATAATAAAGTTATTAGAAGTAAAATAAACATTTTTAAAAATATGTATGCTAACTTTTTTGAAAGAATTGTTTATGTTTAAAAATAGAAGTTCTTGTAAATGCTTTGAACTGAAACGAGAACGTTTCTTTTTAAATACATAACCAACCTCATTAAAAAGTTGTTTCTGTATGATCCGGGTGTTACGCACATATTAAAGCTTCTCTTTATAATGTTACCTATTTTAGAAAAAGGGAAATAGGTTTTCACCACAATAACAGTTTTTTGCTGTTTTCTTTTAGATGTCTACAAATTTCAGCTACTGCAATTTACACCTTTGTACCATAAAAGAAAGAAAATGTGTACGCAAATGTAAAAGATACTGCTCTTTTGTTTATTTTTAATTCTAAAAAAGGAAGTTTTGCTACTTTCTGGTATCTGGAAAAACACAGTTTTATCGAAATCGGTTCATAAAAACAAGCCACAATCTTCTAGTTAAAGTTTCACTTTCGGTTGTGGTCCTCATGTTATGGTTTTCTCTAATTCTTTCGCAACCATATTTATACACGTAGCTATTTTTAAATCGTTTCCTCTTTATCATATGAATCTTTATATTCAAATAATTTAAATTGATTATTCAAGATTTCTAAGATTAGTGTTTCATTAACTCTACACAAACAATTTGAATGGATAGTCAATTAAGTAGTTCTTTAACAACATTTAGAAAAATTCATTAAAATTTTGCTTCCTTATTTTTTCACAAACTTGAGACTTTTTGCTTAAATAGGAACTTGACTTCCTATATCCTTTTACGCACCAGCTAATTTAGTCACTTCTTCGAAAGGCTTAACAACAACAGACAACTCCTTGCAAATAGTTTACTCCTCTGTGTTAACAGTAGGGATATCTCTATCAATTAATACTATTGTTCTTTTTTAAAGCCTATTGTAAGTTTGGGATTCTCTCTATCATATAATAAGTAAAGTTATGCTTAGCGCTATTTTGTATCTGTTATAAACATTTTCTTCATTACTTCCATTCTACTTAGAGTAATTAAAATATTTTGGCTTCTTGAAGTACTCTTGTAAGAAAAACGCTGTTTTTTTACAATACCTATTAAGCCCTTAACTAGTTTTGCAGCATCCTAGATATATTATAGGAGTGAGAAAAGAGCGAGCAAAATTTTGAATTGATAATTTGATCATGAAAGCATTTGTTGGGTTTGTATCGTTCCTTAATTATAACTGCTAAGACTTTGTTTGAATTTCTAATCATTTTTATACATGAAGGGAAGATTACACTTGAAATGAAAATGGAAATAGAACATTGTAGAAATATTAAGATTTTACCTCAAAATCCTTAAATGGCAAAAAGCTTAGATACAGCCAGAAATTTTCATTGCCAGTTCAATCCAGGTATCTGTTGCTGAACAAATGTGTTCTACTGAATGCAAATATTTTAAAACGGCTCTTTTAAATTTATTTGATTTTTGCTGGTATCATGGCTTTAGAAATAATTTCTTTGCTTTGTAAAATATACTCAGGATTTTAGACGTTCGTTAATTGAATAAAACCTTATACTCAATTATTGAGAGTAAATGGAAGTTCAAGAAAATTAATTTCAGTACGTTTTTATCTATTTTTTTTTCCTTTGGCGTGTCGGTGAGTTTTTCTGACTGAGTGAAAAAGAATACAAAGAGAATTTCCACTTTGTTTTGTAAGGAGGGATTGATCTAAGAAATTCCGGGCGTTTCTGGATTTAATTGAATAACAATTTCAGCGTTAATTTAATGGGACTCATTATCATCTGAAAAATGGGTAATAACATTTAAGACGAGAACCCGAGTTAAAGTGAACCGCAGGATGTCTCCTGTCTAAACATTTTTTGAGATTGGAAGCGGTGGTGCGATTACTATTTATCTCAACACGGGGATCACATTTAGAAAGCTTGTTGTTTTTTCAACAACAGTTAAGCGGAACTACACTGAATTAGTTTTTATTCTTTTGGTCATATTTATAATTTTACAGATTATTGGGACAGAAGAAAAGAAAAATTCAAAGCTAGAAGAAAAAATGTTTAAAAAGCTTCAAATATTAATAATTTAGATTAAATATGTATAATAAATATTAATAAAACTTAACTTTTACAATTAATATATTTTGGGATCCAACCCGCCCTTCTCAGTCCGATTACCATGCCCCTCGTAAAATCGTCTGTCTTCTGGAATTGCATCCGTTGACAACGGACTGGCATTCTGTGCTATTTCACTTGTTCTATACGACATGAAAATCAACTCGGCTTTGGTTTTGGTCAAAAGTGAGCTCGCGCGGCACCGACTTTGCACAGAGCTTTCTGAAACCCAAATATTCGTGAATGATATGATGTACACGTTCAGTTTATATCTTTGGAGTATCTGCTATTTCATTCAATTTCAATTTATGTCATTCAAAATCATTTTGTGTAATTTTTTAATGTTTTCGTCGGTAACAACTTCTTTGGGGTTTCCACTGCGTTCACAGCCTTTGGTGCTCCTTTCACCACGTCTAAACTTAGCATACCAATCCTTGATGGTTGATTTTTCTGGAGCAGTGTCCGGAAACTCGGCATCAAGCTAAGTTTTTGCTTCAACTGTATTTTTTCCCTTCAAAAAGCAATATTTTATCAACACGCGAAATTCCTTTTTATCCATTTTTTTTACAATAACAAAAGTTACTTCACTCAAAATGCTATAATTCACAAACTAATGATCCGACAGCTGTCAAATTTATACACGCATCTTTTTAGGGTTAGGGCTAACTAAAAAAAATATGAATTTAATTCCAGTAGCGCCATCTACGTGTCAGGACGGGGACTTTTCAATTAACTAGTTATAAAATAGTTATTTGTAAGGTTTCATTACAATCTGAAATACTTCTATCAGTAACATAATGGACTATTGTTTTTGGTGGGAGGGGGGTGGCATACCGGTTCAATTTTCAACTTATTGTTTGCATTAACTGCAATTACTTTTTGCTTGAATATCTTCAACTTAATAATTTATCGTTTCCTTTCATTTTAATATTGGACAAACTATTGTCAATTTCTCGGCATTTGATCGTATACTTTAATTCTTATAGATTGAGTAATTTAATAATAATTATACAAAAGAAATGCAACTTGGGTGGCTAAATCTGTTATTTGCAAAACTTTGTATAGAACTTTTTTATTATTATTTTTTTAATTTTGTGTTATGTTGCTGTTATTTTCAAAAATTTATATCCACTATTACCATGACACTACTAATATATATATATATATATATATATATATATATATATAATATAATATAATATAATATAATATAATATACTATAATATGAAAAATATGCATAACATTAGGATTGCCAAGACTGCTGGTTAGTGGTCTAGCTATGAAGATATTTTAAAACTTTTCTACATAGTATACAATTACAAACACATATTTTATTCAATGGATTCCAAATATAATTAGCAATTAAAATTCTGTTTTGTGTTCCATTCGATCTGATTTCTATTTAGGATTGTATTCATTATGAGATTTTTATTAAATATTACCTATTTTAAAACTTTTTATAATCAACTTAACTATGTTTTATTGAAATTCATATCTTATCTGGCAATTGTGCATAGTATTAAAGACCTTCATATAAAGTTTTCTTTGCACATATTACACTTTAATTTAAATCACATGTCACAATATCTTGAAGTTAAGCTTATGCATCTGTTGTGATTTGATTTTATTCTATCACGAAAAATTTGGGTTAGGGTATATTTTTGTTTTTAAAGTTTTAAATCTTTAACTAAAAAGATCTTATTTCAGCTCTTTTTTGTGATTTAAATTTTTCACTAAGTAAAAGAATATTTTAATTAGATAGATGTATTTGAAGTTGTATTTAATTGAATAAAAATTTTAATCGAAAAGTTTTTAATTCGAAAAACTTAAAGGAAATGTTCTTAATTGGGAAATACATTTGATTCAAAAAATTTTTATAATTGAGATTTTTTTTTCTTTCCTTTTCTTTTTTTCTATTGTTTTCCTTTTTCGTTTCCTTTGCTTATAAGTTGCATTTAGGAGTTATCTAATTTTGGTCAAACAAGATGTATTGGGGGAGGGTAAGTACCATAAAACATGCTTAACCTACAATCCTGTCCCCAGTTTCCATGTGCATGTTTTGTTTTTGTTGGATATTAAAATTATTCCTTTTGTTTAAAATTTTTTCAAACCTTATTCATTTAATTTAAATAGTTATATCAATGTATTCTTTGTTGATTTTTGAATTTTAATTGGTCTCTTTTTTATGTGTTTTAATACTGATTTAATTGCTTTATCATATGCATATATATATATATATATATATATATATATATATATATATACATATACATGTACACTCTATAAAAAAAGATGTAACGAGAAGGATTGGTCCGATGGATACAAGAATTAGCAGATGAGAAAATTATGTACTAAATAGAAAATGATTAGTATTTCAGAATAATTCAATGATTTATTTCAGAGTTACGTAGTTTTAAGTTAACGAGCTCAATAAGGTGTTCACTCAACTCTAACCTGAATGTAAGCTGCCACACAACGTGTCATAGAGTGATAAAGCTTCCTGATGGTCTCCTGCGGTATTCCTAGCTAAATTTACTCCAATTCTCGGGCGAGGTGTTCAACATTCCCTGGTAGATGCAGACATCTTCCCATCATATCTCTGACATACTCAAATGGAGAGAGATCTGGTTAACAAAGAAGTGTTTGACAAGCTGTAAGATAGTTCATGAGAACACGTGCCATATGTTCTCTAGCATTATTTTGCTGAAAAATAGGGCCAGGGTATTACAAAAGGAACGGTAGCAAAACAGATCTCAGAATGTCGTCGAACCCTGTACTGTAAGCGTGCCTCTAACGACGACAAAAGGAGTCCAGATATGAAGGGAAATGGCTACCAGACCATAACTACTGGTTGAGAGTCTGTGTGGCATGCAATAGTGAAAGCAAGATCAGCTCTGCCCTAAAAGTTTCCAGACAAGTCTTGGATGATTGTAAGGACACAATTGGAAGGGGGATTCGTCGCTAAACACTATACATCCCCAGTCAGCATCATTCTAACCTGATCGAGCAAAGCACCACTGTAATCTTGCTCGACAGTGTACAGACGTGACAGGCCGGTAACGTAACGATCGGAACGAGCGTAGATTTCACTCTATCAGCTACCAATGAATGGTCCTGGTGGACACTTGTGTGATGGGTCGCACGTCTGATGGAGGATAACGATGAATCAGGCACTATGACGGCTGAACTAACTATCACTCTGTCCTCTCGATCTGCTGTGGCCTAGGTCGAACGTAACTATCATGACGCTGAAATCTGTAATTGTCCACCCATTCTTCTCAGCATCTTCTGATCGCCGTATTGCTTCGAACCCTACGATGAGTGATTCTCCGATTTTCCCAACCTGACTCTTTCATTCCAATAATACGTCCTTATTCAAACTCTGACAGTTACTCGTAATGAGTTCGAATCCTGTGGCAAGTCATTTTTACAATCGTTGAAAAGTACTCCAAATCGCAATGCAACAGAAAATGTGACCATCAGAATGAGAATCGCTTCTTAGATACAACTGCTGAGTGCGCAGTTCAGACGCTCTGTAGCTTCCGCTATTCTTCATATTTCAATGGACACCAAGTTATAATCATTTGCATGTTCGGTCCAAATGTCTTTATATACAAAATTTCATTACATTCGGGCAATCTCTTCTTGTTGCGTCGTTTTTTGTTATAGCATATATATATATATATAGTATATATGAGCGCTGTTCATAGTAAAACTGGTTCAAGCAGCATTTCTATTGTCTCAAACAGTTATTAAATACACTAAGCAGTATAATTTAGAAAGATAAGAGTTTTATATTCGATGGCTTTTAAAAGCTCAAAAATTACACATTGCCGAGCTTTGTTCTTTTTAAGAGTTGCTTCATTTGCTCAAAAAAAAAATTATGTAAATATTATTGAAACCTTTAAGCGAAATATTGTAACATGTTTTGTTGAAGATTTTAACATAATTACATATTACACAAATTGCCAAGGAATAATGATCATCAACATTACAAATTTTTTTTATAGTAACATAATTTGTATTCCTAGCTTATTCTGTTCTAAATTTATAGAATTTTCCATCTGATAAACTACTGAATGATGACACAGTTTTTCACGTATCCTAATGTCATAAATCAAATTGGAAATAGCATAGGATTTTGTGATAGTTTGCTTCGAAAAACACCACATCGGGAAGTCAAGAAATTTTAATAACATTAAGTTGACACAACATACAAAAACGATCAATAGCAGACCTGAAAATCAACGATGTTATAAATTACATGCCATCTACATATCATGGTTACTTTAGCCCCTTAAAAATACGGATATAAATATGTTGTGAGTTATCTAATAATAATTAGAATGTAATATTTATTAATAGGAATAAAACTATTTTTTTTTAAATTTTATTATATAAAATTATGTAGTTTTTTTTTTCCTTTGATAGGAATTTAATTTTCCCCAGATATGTATGCTGTGTTAAATAAGTAGAAATATCATTTCATTCATTTTAAATGTGGTCTATTATTTTAAATGTAGTCTATTATAGGAAGTATATTAGCCAAAATATTTTTAACATCGAAAAACACGCATAATATTATTTTCAGTAATTTTTAGGTTTCGTCTATTTCTATGCCTACCTTACTTAAAAAAATTCGTTAAGAATGATTAAATAGAAGGTTTAGTAAGTTCCTATTGAAAACTATAACATAATTTGAAATATTAAAACCGTTTTAAATTTATATAAATGTCGTTAAGTGTTTATATATATATATAAATATATATATATATATATATATATATAT
>BMAW01103636.1:0-10079 GCA_019974015.1 Nephila pilipes
AAAGTAATTAATATAAAAATTTTCTTTGTTGACTTAAGTAGGAATTGGCTTTAAAAAAAAAATTATATCACTTTTTGTTAGAATAATTTAAATATAAGTTTTAACAATTTTGTAATATTATAATATAATAATAACATATATATCATTACCTAAATTATTTACTATATTTTTTTTTCACTTGGCTTCAAGCTTACATTCATTTAACAAATCTAAGTCTCTGGTTTCATGAAATATAAATTTTTGCTCTTAAACTCATGTTTACTAATGCAGAGCTTCTAAAAGATTGATTGTTAACATTATAAGCTATTCCTAGTATGTTACACTTAAATTATCTACTTTAGAGTGTATTCAGGCTTCATTCAATATAATTATCTACAGCAGGATTTATTCAACAGAACTATCAAAGTCTTTTAGCTAAAAAACTTAATCACTTACCTGTCTCCTCTTATGATACGCACATTCTTACTTTCAGCTGATCACTTTGTTACATTGTACTACAATTTTCGCCTGGAATGATATCCTTTAACTGCGGGCGATAAATCGAAGCCCTGTCTTATGTCTCGTTTGAATGGATTCGGAACCTAGCACTTGCCATATTCGAACGGCAGGCTTCTAACAGATATTACTGATTGACAATTTCAAAGACTGATGTACCTATACACCTTATGATATTGGATATATAGAGGTATCTATACTAATTTCCATTGCAGTACTATTAGATAAGGACGAGTTACTTCCAATGAATGTCTGTGCAATATTGGCACCAATTATTTGAAAACAAACGCACTCAGTACTCTAATAATTCGAATTTAAAAATTGTGTTCAGTCTTTTACTTATATTTCTATATTAACCCCATTTTACGTCATATAGCTACGCATTGAATTAAAACTCTATTTCTTTCTCTAATCATTGAAAAAAAATTCTTTAATCGTTATTTAAACTCCATTTACATATGCGATTATTAATTCACTATGAAATCCTTTAAGAAAGCTACAGATATTATTTTTACTTCATTTATACGCGATTCTCTGAAATATATTCGGAAGTCATACTTTACCTAAGAATAATTTTAAAGATTTTTCATTTGGACATATATTTCCAGATTTTGTAATTATTTTTCTTCGCCGAAACTAAAAATAAAAAATAAAAAAAATGTATCTTTTTTTTATTCTTAAATCTTATTTAATAATTTTCGTTGTATTTTGATTGAACCAGTTTAATGATGAAATTATACAGTCAAGAATGTTTTCAATTTTACTGCGTAACAAAATAATAAGCATATTATCATTTTTTCCTTTTAAATTATTTGCAGATGGCATATGCTTTTTTTATTACACACTAGGCTTGAAAGGAAAATGAACAACAGTAGGATTTTAAAGAAAAAAAACTCAAAAATACGTTTATAATGTAAATTTTAGTCCTAAGAACTTTAAGTCGTATGTTTTTTTTTATCTGAGATAATAGAAAAAACAACATTTTTTTTATTATTTAATTAAGTATGTTTATAGTAATTTTTTTAACTATTTATGGCAAATGCAATTATTTTTATGATTATGTATTTATAGAAATTCATTTACTTTTGGAAAGAAACATATTAAGTTCTCTATTATACAGGAATCCTAAAAGTTCCCGTACTAACAATTTGTAAATTTTTTTGCCCAGAAGCAACAAACCTCTTATAAAACAATATTTTTTACTCTAATGGTGAAATGCAGTTCTAACATAACATAGAAGAATTTTGATCTATATTTACAACAACTGATCAAAATGCCAACCCTTTTCAAGGAGGCAAAACTCGTTTGTGCCTATTTTGAGAAATGCTGGATACTGGAAATGTATATTTTCTTTGATACCTATCTTTTCTTTGATTTCTATTGAAATTTCCTAGATACTGGAAATGTATCTTTGCAGAAAAATGGTACATTTCAGATCTTTTATTGTTTGGGGATTATTTTCGTAAGATTCTCTCTGTACCTATACCCTCAGGGAAAAGTCAAGAAATGTTAAGATCAGGGGAACGAGGTTCAAAGAAAACAGTCCAATAGGCCATACGAATAACGAAGTCATAGTCATGCTTCAAGACTTTTTAGGTGAACAACTTATCTCAAGAAATCTTTGCCCACCTCTCTCTCCTGATCTGATCAATCCCTGCCTTTTTTTCTGAAAGGATATGTAAAGAACAGGTTTATGACTATAATTATCAAACATTATACAATCGGAAAACTCTCACATTACTCAAAGGATGCAAGATATACAAGATATTACTCCCTGTACCTTGAAATGTGTTTCTCAAAAAAGGAGCTAACGAGTTCAGCTTTGCCTTCAAGAAAAAGGAAACATTGTGAACATTTGTTGTAAATGTAAGCTCAAAATCTTTTGCCAACGTTTTGTTCAAAGTCCTTTTCCCCATTACATAAGAATATTTTTTTGAAATTTGTTGTTTTTGTATAAGAAATTGATGAACTATCAAAATGGAAACTTTTAGGACACTTTGTTTGGGCTTTACAAGACCATTCCCTCTGCAATTTAATGAGAAAATTAAAAGTATGATTTCTTTCAAGGACATAGAGAATAAAAGAAAATTACTGTATTTGCTATACAAAAGTGGCTCACGAAATCCATTTCCCTTTCCAGAAATACCGACACAGAATGAAATTTCCCAAGTGAAATCGTCTATTTCGTCTCGATAAATTGTAGATTCGTTTAAAAAAGAGAGAAGGTATGAGTAGTATTCAAACACTAACACTCAAAATTTATATTGCAAAAAAATCATTTTTCTTTCATAAATTCATTGCTTGATTTTAAATGTACAAGTGTCATTTCTCAGATAAAAGAATAACAATTTCGCATTTATTATTTTCTAAATATTAACATATTAGCGTTTCAAGCCTATCAGTACGAAACTGATCACTAATTCTTTGCTGCAAATAGTATTACGTTATGACATTCAATTTATTTTATTTTTTTCTCCATATTTTCCAAATTTTCTTTTCTAGCGTTCTCTTTCAGGAGAAAAATTAGATTTATAATATAAATCAGAAGTTTTCTCCAATTCATTATTTTTGAGTTCTGTCATGATAATTATTAATGGTCCATTTAAAAAAAAAATTACATGAATAATTGTATAATTCACGATTTCGGTAAATTTTAATTTAAAAAAAGGATATCAATAGATGATTTTTTTTACTTGTCAAATTTATCTAAGCAGATACTTTTGGACATGGAAGTAGTTAAAAAAAAGATTTTTGAATGAATCTTTTAGTATGTGGGTTTCTGGCGTTGGATAAACATGACTGTCACATGTGTATCACATTCCCCTAAATCTATCAATTTCTCTTCTTCACACAGTATCGAGTGTTTACTTTTAGTCAAACAAAACCACTGTCTTCAACCACAACAAGAATTAAAAATGCCTAATAACCGATCCAAAGGAAAATTCTATTTAGGTGGGTTATCTAAGGTGTTGCAAAGAGAAAAACTGGACGATTTACCTTTGGATCTAACGATTGGAAGTTTGAATAGCCCTCGTTACTATTACCTAATTACTAAGGGGGGCAAAGGTATCCTTCAAAGTGATGAAAAAATAATTGCGCATCAATGTGATGACCCAGAAAATGAACAGTAGATGGCAGCACGGCTTAGAACTATTGGTTGAATATACCCCCGAAAACCACAAAATCTAACTGAAATATCAATAATGACTGGTGATATTACCGGCTACGGTTCACGTGTCAAATTGAACCGTCACCTCAACTACAGATTGCCGATGACATCAACGGAAACTATCCAAACGACTCTCAATGCAATAGAGAATATGTATCAATTGTATAAATAGCTCAAAAATTAACCTTCTCGAAACATCTCTCAGAAAATCCTTCAACGGTAAAATAGGTATTATTACCTGATTATTTTGTATCATCACGAGGATACCGGAGGGGTTTCACCATGAGTATGAGTCTGTTCTTTACAACAATGATAGGAGTTAAAAGTGCCTAATAATTAACCCGACGGAGAATTTCTTTTCAAATGGGATGTCTCAAAAAATGAATGATAAGGATAACTGCTTTATTGAAAGGATAACTGCTTTATTGACTATTCATGTAATTTAACATTTTCAAGTAAAAAAATATCAAAAATTAACAGTGATTCAATGATTATTCAAAACAATATTGAAATAAAAATGTTTTTTTCTGAATATTTAACTCACAACAAAACAAATGCATTTTATTTCATCATTAACTCTATTATACAGTTTTAGTGCTAATCATTCAATCCGTAAGGTTCTGTAAAATCACATTTAATAAAATAAATAAACTTTTTCAATATATCTTTTTCAATGTCATTTGACTCAAAATAATTAATATCATTTCTACAGTTCTCTGCCTCACTCTTACTGTAAGAGTGAGGCAGAGAACTGTTTAGAAAATATTTTCCCATATTTTCTCGAAGTCTGACTAAAGAAAAATATTCGTCATGTATTTTTATTAAATACAAATACCATAATTCAAATTATTAAGAATATGTTTTAATTATATGCACACAAAAAAACTCCTTGAATCTACTTATAAATTGTTAGATTTAAATAAATGCCTAATATGTATACTCTGTATCTGTTGGGAATAAATTATTTGTATACTGCCGGAAGGTGCCTTGTCTCGTCTAAGTGAGAGAGCCCGGGTTCATGGGTAATATTTCAGAGTACTTTTAGTTCTTATCGCGTAAGGCGGTTTTTCCTTGTTTGGGTGTTATTTCTCCTGACTGGCTGAAGCGGTTTAAGTGAAAGTATGGGCTGTTTGGAAGACCAACCATATTTTGTAAATATTGGTTTATGTATAACTGGTGGGTAGAAATTGTAAATAAATGTGGTAAAAAAGTATAGCTCCCCCTCTTTTCCTTCTTAGATTATTGTTCTACCATAGTATCTCCTCTTCTATATGTCTTAAGCAAACAGCGATTTCTTAACCTAAGGGGTCATTGTTTATATTTGCTTATCGACAAGGTCAATATAATATGAATAAAATGTAACATAATTTTCGATACTATGTAATTTTAGCAATGAATACACACAAACATATGAACTGTGTAATGTTTTCAAATTATAGCTGGGTTTTAATGAACTTGAAAAAATTTTTAATTCTGTATGTAATAAGCTAAGAAAATTGGTACTTTTGTCAATTTTACCAAGCAAATTTTTATTTAATCATTAATAATAAATTTTAACAAAGGAATTAAAGTATCCTTTGCATATTATAAATAATCAAAAGTAAATATTTATTTAATGTTGCAATTGGATTTAGTACTTGTTAAAGTAAATCATTAATTAATGTCTTCAAAAAAAAAGATTTAAGGATTTTTTTTCATTTGATCTGAATTTTTATGTAGTGCTTTTGCTTTCAAATGGTAAAATAAGAAAAAAAAATTTAAATAATCTTTTTCAAATTTTGCATACAAAAGATGAAAATACTTATACCTAACATAGAGAAATGAAATGAAAATTGCCATTAACTTTTTTATTAACTTTTTTGAGAATTATCCTTCTTTTGTCCATTTCAAAATCTATGTGTGGATTGTGTGTGCGTGCGTGTGTTTTGTTTTGTTTTGTTTTTGGTATTAAAAATAAAATAAAACTTGGAGTGAGAGATTTTTATCAATGTTTAATTCAACCTTGTCTGTAATGAGGACTTCGAATTGTGCGATTCGTTTAACGCCTAGTTTTAATTTCAACAATTAACATTAAATGAGCGATTATTGTATTTGATTTTCCATGTTGTGATGCTTTCAACTTTATGGTTATTGAAGTAATAAATTTAGTAACCTCTTTTTTTTTTTTTTTGGTTTTTTTTTTTTCAGGAACAAGTCATAAAGTGATTTATGAGTTATGTAGAATTATTATTGAATAGACGATGTTATATATATATATATATAAACTAAAGTTTCGACACTCCTAAAAAATATAAATAAAAACTATAAGAAATCATCAATGCTCATGATAGATTATTTATGGTATGTTATAAATATTTACGCTTTGTGTTTAAATATTCAGTTTATATAAGATTTTTCCCTGTTTCCATTCTTCCAGTAAGTGTAATCTGTTATATTTTTAAATTTGCTACAATTTAAAATTTTACTTGAAACATATCATACACTGCCTTCTAAAATTGAAATAAGTTGGGCGAGTTAAGTTATAAATTTGTTCAGAAGTGCAGTTACACTCCGTGGACAAAATAATTGATACCAGCGAAAATTAATATAAAGTTATCAACTAATTTCCCTTTCGCTGTTGCCTTTTCGAAAAATTTAAACGTGTAATTCATTAGCTTTCTGAACCGATGGAATTAAAATCGATATTAAACACAAATCACCCCAAGTGTTGTTTCGCGAGTCAATTAATCGATTCCAAAGGGTCGATTAAGTTGTTCTTTGCTATGTAGCTATGAAATGAAACGATTAATCTTGTTAATGATTTCGAAAGAAACGGCGTCGTTATTAGGTGGAAATATTTTAATGAAAAGATTCCTAGTCATTGGGAAGTGATCCCAAAGAAATGGAGCGCCTCAATTGTCATGGAAATGAACAGGATGCGTGCTGTTCTAATGATGGAATGAAGGAATGAATCGGACACGGCTACTCAGAAAATTGCTCTCCAATTGTAGGGATGACAGCTTTCCAAATTATTTCCCCTACTCTTCCTAGAATTATTTTTACAGTAATATTCGTCATTATGAAAATATTCAATATTAATAAGAGTATTATTTTCCATGTGATTAATATGTTGAAATAATGCATCATAGACTTGATCAATATAAAAGAGTACCCGTTTGTCTTTAGTATCATCCATATCCATAATATATGTAGCAAGACTTTCTACACTGTAGAAACCAGCATCTTCCTGATTTATACACTAATATCAAATCATTCCGGAAGAAATTGATACTGTTTCAATCACAACTACGAAGTAAATGTTTTTCACATTTTAAAACATGTGAAATATTCAGCCACACCACTGAGACCGAGTTTCCTATCGATTTTGCAATCGAAACTTTGAGTGCTTTGAAAATAAATTTTGATACTCGTTTCTCGGACTTTGATGCCATTGCGAATCAAATTAAGATTTTTCAGAATCCTTTTGATACTGACATTGAAACCCTAGCCCCGGAACTTCAAATGGAAATGATTGATCTACAGTGCAGTGATATAATTAAGAACAAATATCAAAACTTATCTTTGTTGGAATTTTATAAGTGTCTTACACTGACACAATTTGATAATTTGCATAAATTTGCTCGTGGGCTGTTTTCTGTTTTTGGTACTACTTATTTGTGTGAGAAGACCTTTTCCAAAATGAAGTACACAAAAAATGTTTACAGATCTAAATTAACTGATGAGCATCTTAAATCTCTTTTAATAATTGGTACAAGCAAAATTAGTCCACATCTACAAACTATTGTCAGTGGAAAATCTCAATTATATAAATCTCATTAGTATTTCATATGTCATTATGCTTGTTATAAGTTATTTTTTCATTTAAAATGTATAAAATGTTAGTTGGATTCATTTCAATAATTTGTTAGTTAGTATATAGTAACCTACAACAATGTTATGAGTAGTTAGCCCATGACCATATCAATGTAGATGTCATTTTAATAATTATTCAACATAAAAATAGATTACTTCAGTAAACTAAATTTAATTTGCTATAAAAAATAAATATGTTCTCTAGAAGGAGTTTTCTTTCAAGTATGCTAGCTCTCCGCGGGCCGGACAAAATCTGTCCGCGGGCCGGATGTGGCCCTCGGGCCGTAGTTTGGAGACCCCTGTTCTACAGCATTACTTATATAGTGAGTCTATTTTTAATGCACGAGTATCATTTTTTCCCCTTCTCTTTCTAAATGTGTTTTAAACATTTTTTTTTTTTTCGTTTTGAAACACAAATTCGCGTAAATATTATTAATAATTTCTTATCCGATTCTGCGCAAATGATTTAAGCAAATCGTCGGCTTCTTTCAACGTTTTTACTATTTCTTTTATTTTTGAAAGCTCATTTTTTAAGATTATAAATGGCAAGAATAAAAATCATCTGAATGAACTAATTATTTGATTTTAAAGAATTCCGATCTGTACCTAGACATAATTGAAACTTTTATTGCTGCACTTGAGATACAGGAAAGTTACTACTGGTTTCAGCAAGGCAGAGCTACTCCTCACAAGTCAAACAAACAATGAAAGTGCTAAGGAATTCTTTGATTACTGTTTAATTTCAATAGGCCTCTGGCCACCAAGTCCACCAGACCTGTCCTCGCTAGACTTTGTTTTGTAGAGTTATCTCAAAGTTATGGTTTTCCAGAAAAGTCCTGCAAGCATCGATGAATTAAAACAAATCATAATTGAAAAAATCTTGTCAATAACACCAATAATGTTGCGAAGTATGTCAAAAAAAACTTGGTTCAAAATGTTCATGTTTGCATTCGAAATACTGGTGAACATTTTCAACATTTGCTAAAAAGAATAGTAATGTAAAAATTTGGATAAAATTAAATTTTCCAAAAATAAAATTATCGCAGGATTAAATAATATGTGCTTCTCCATTTTTCTGTTTTACCTCACAAATAATGTTCTAACAGTCCGACAGTGTTGGAAATTGTCTCCCACTCGTAAAAAAGGTTCAAACAATTATACTTCAGTGGTAGAATAGTAAAAACATACGTCAAAACTAAAGGTAATAAGAAAAACCAAAGGATACCTTTTTATATTGATCATCCTGCACTTCCAATGTATCTTCGTGAACATTCAATAGATGATATAAAATATTGACCATTTTTTGTACATTTATTTTACTTAAAATACACTGGATAGTTATAAAATGAAACAAATATGTATGATTAATTATATATTTAGGAAAAAGTGGGATAAAATAGAGTACTTGTTGATAAAGAACAATAATCCAACAAGGAAAAGAGGGAGAGCGATGCCTTTTATCAAATAATCATAGTGTGGGATTGAAGAATATAGCACAAGGCTACAGGGAAGTCTGGTTAACTGTACTTAGGACGACGAAAGTTGGATTCGAGTGTCCAGTGAAAGATTGCAGAGAACTTAGGGTAGTTGCACTCAGGAAGATGAATTCTTATATTCGAGATGTCCTTTAACCATCCAGGTTGAATCCGATAAGAGACAGGAGGGCCGTTGGCGGAATAGATCCGAATATGTCCAGGAGGAGATTCGAGATCGAACAGTTGCTATTTGTTGGCGGGCAGTGGTCTGATAACGTAAAATGAAACTCTCTTTTCTGCTTCTCATCTGGCTAAACTGATGACTGCCTTAATAATACCATTAAAAGTGCCGAAGCAGGACACTCGTAATTTGCGTACTTGCTCATGAAGAAATAAATATTTGTAACTTCCCATCTTATAGCAAGGTGATAAGATTGCAAGAGGATCGAAGAGGGCTTTTACAGATGCTGTAACAGATATCGACGCTTCGAATCTCTTGTAAAAGTAAAAAATATGGTTCCCCAAGTACTTACGACTTAAACGAAATACAACACCTTCGCGAAAACACTTTACCTTTCAACACACAATTTCTTTGAGTAAATTGCTATCCCTAAGAGATATATTTATTTTTATTTTCTTATAATCTATTACGAAACCTAACAAATGTGCCCCCCCCCTTAAGTTCAAAATTGGAAAGATTTATGCGAATAAAATATACTATAAAAAAGACAAGCATGATAGCAAAAGAGGAAATAATTCCGAATTTTCTTTCATATTGTTGCCTGAGTTTGTGTTTACATTTAATTTTATAGTTTTTAAAGAAAAACTTGAAGAGAAAGTGTTAATTTTTTTCGTGTTACATTTTTGAGAAAAAAGTAATGCCATATTGTTTAAAAAGTTGGGAAAGGTTTGTATTAAAAACATTACTGGAGGTGGAAAAAGAGACAAAGAAGCACTAGATCTATTTTTTTCCGATTTGTTAAATAGGTCTAGTAAAATCAGTATCAGAGGTAAATGAAAATAATATATAATTTAGTATATATTATTAAATAATATATAATAATTATTAAATAATATATAATAATTAT